>WEDG01005603.1:0-124417 GCA_017591395.1 Schistocephalus solidus
AGAACATAGTCCAGCAGATGCCAGCGCCGCGACCGAGGGTGCATCCACGTGGCCTTCTCGCGTCGGAAGGCGGAAGAAGGTGTTGGTCAGCAGGAGACGGTGTTCCGCACACGTGCGCAGAAGAAGGAGGCCGTTATCGTTACAGCTACCGAGACCGCGGGGACCCAGCACTTCCTGCCAGGCAGCGGGTCCCACTGAAAGCAGCAATGTCCACCTTGTAGCGCGCCAGTTTCCGAGCGACTAGCACCATCCTACGTTCCGGCCGTTTGCTCCTAGGATTGTCTAAAATAGAATGAACATTCCAGGCTGCTTGTGTGAGTTGACTTACCCGAGCAGCCTGGAGGGTATGGCGAGGGGGATGGGGCCGGGGGTATTGTTGTTTGCTTGAGTTTTAAGACCGCGTAGTTTGTGATCTGCGAGCCGCGGCCGGTTGCAGAAGACGAGATAACCAGCATTTATTTAGGGCACCTTTTCTAGCCCCTTCCTCCGTGAGGAGACAAGCAGTGCTGTCCCTAAATAGGGCTGCTCGGACATCCCAGACGGCTTCCGAACTCCACTATGGGTCACAGTTTTGTTTTAGTGGGAGAACGACCCAAGTTAGCCTGGGCCGCCTACGAGGTTGCTATCGCCCCCACCGTAGGACTTTTTGAGAGGGGGAGGTGAAAAGTTCGGGAGTCAGACATACCGGGTGCGGAGGCACACATAACAGGTGAGAGTTGGGTATCAGTTAGAGGCGGCCACAGGAGCATTCACCACCTGTACAAAACAAATGGAGCGACCAAAGGCTATCTGTGTCGTGCAACCTCTAACTAGTACCCCTACACCCCATGTGTCTGTTTTACATACAGACAGTGCTCACACCCTACCCCCGAACCCCCTCCCCTAACTCCAACGTCCTCAACACGCCGGTTCCGTCATGCAAGTGGCATGGCAACTAATCCCCTCCCCGAGAGACGTGTTAACCCTGTATGTAGTTTTAAAAAACGCATTCTCCATGTTATTGTAGTTCCCTGAGGATTAAAATACTTCAGAAGGTTTGCCAATTGAATTTTTAAGCGTTAGATGTGAATATTTACAGAACCTGTACCGACTAAATAATGATTCACTAATTTCCGTTGAAGTACGCTTACCGATCGCTTACGGGATTCACTTGTCCGATTCTGCCTTGGGGCTCACACTTGAGCCCCGCCAGCAATCGCACAGCGTCTAGTAATAGAGACAGACGAACATTGCTGATAAAGACAAAGGAGACTGGAATGGCCATAAGATAGAGCGGGACGAGTAAGTCCCATTAGCGATCGGTGAGCGTTCATCAACCGATGTCAATATTCCTGATCTAAACCGGAAAGCCAACGAGCCCGTGGCACACTTGTGAGAGCGTTGGGCCTCTCATTTAACAGGTTACGGGTTGGAGCTTTGTGCGGTGCACCACCTGGGATTGGGTATGGCTGACTGGTGACGGCTAATGAGCCAGAAATTACCATTTAAATCTCCTTTGACCACTGTCTTATTTACACATATCTGGAAACAGTGCCCTGTAGGAAGAACAAAAGCTTTGCGAGGCTAGATTTTGCCAACTTATTTCGGCTTGTCCCTGGTAATCTTATAATTATTTTTTGTATCTCTGCCAAAGAACAATAGAACAGGAGTGCTCGGAAAGATACTTGATTGTTTTCTATCACGTGACCAGTCTTCATTGTAGTGGTCATTCACAGCTACCTTTATGTAACTGGAACACAAAATCTTCATTATTTCTAAAAGCTCTATAATCAGCTTCCTCTGGTTTAAACTGGGTCAGTTATCAAGTTTAAAACTTTTGAATGCCCAGTTTCTATGTGGTTAAATTCAGCAGCACCATAAAGCTGAATCTTTAACATATAATTTCTTCATTCGTTAAAGGCAACTTCCCGGCAGTGAGTTCGTCCATGGAAACAGCAAAACTGAGTTACTTTTGGTCTGGCGCCTAAAATAGGCAATTGTTTCATCGAGAACTCAGTATGTCAGTGAGCAGCCGTAATTGAAACCATATAAAAGAGGATACTTATGAAAGAAAAGCACCAAAGTAAATGACGTTTATTTATTAGGATTTCGAAACTGTAGTTAACAAAAAAAAGTCAGAAACCGAAGGACAAAATGTCCTATAAATTAAGGGCAATCACCAGATGGCCAAAATGTATAAAAAAGAGCATCAAACGTTTGAAAGTTGGGACAAAATTGTAAATGAGGACCACTATGTGCATGAAACAACTAATATTTTGAATTTATCTTAAAGACATGGGGACAATGATCAACGTACAATGAAGGATGGCTCTCATACAACGTAAGCGAAAACTTCAAGATACGTTATAGATAAGGAAGAATTAAATAATATATTATTATGAAATATGCACACTGATATATTATCTTGGAGCATAATCTCAAGATATTTCAGAGACACAGGTTGCGGACTTTGTCAAGAACATTTTTTCGGTCTCTTGAAAGCCCTATTCGATACAATTGACTACACAAATTGTAGAATATTTCCTAAAGATTTTTGAGGTCTTTACACATTGAAGTATATTTTATAGAAACGATGAGCAAAAATAGTTAGTCATTTACTTATTTTACAACAAATCATGTCTTATTTAAATTTTTTTACTGAAAGGAAGGGCAGGTTTAGGTTTTAAATATTTTCAAATACCCGAAAAATTTGAGTCCGATTTTCTATTGCATTGACGTTTAAGGTTTAATGTCTACAAGCTACATGCCTTCCTTGGAAGGAATAAAGTAAATCCCTTTATTTCATTGAAAAGAAAACATAAATCGCTTCTGAAATCTTGCAGTGAATGTGAAATATACACTATTGTTTAGGAAAGGCATCAGAAAAAGTTGGTAGGATGCGATTTGAATGGATATTGTACAGCCTTGCAACATTTCACAATTATGAATTGTTTTTTAAAACCATAAGTTATTTTTCTTTCAGAAAATATTTAAAAAGAATTGATTTTCTACCAGCTGTAATTTATATGAAATATATTTAATTTTTAAGAGGATTGAAAATGAAAAATTGCCGACTACATAAATAGTCACTTTTTATCGAGTGAGATCTTTTACAGATGCCCGAAAGTATGCCAGTTGAGACGCCGACAGCCTGTTTGTCTGAAATATCTTTTAATTTTGCTTGTTACAATAAGTATTATAATTCCACTTAAGTACTTATTTCTAATCTAAAGCATATTTAATTTTTGTCAACATCGTATAATAGTGACTGGAAGTTGAAATCAATGAGTGAATAGAGTTAGAGAGAAAGTGAAGATATGTATCCCAGCTTCTTGTTAAAAGAAGACGTATTAACGATCAGTGAGATGGAATGTTAATTGGCCCAGGCCCTTATATATCATAGCAACCACCCGGTGGTGCACAAACGTGGCTGTAATAAGGTGCTCTTAGAACGCGCAAAAACACCCTGTAGTGAGCCCGAAGGAAGAGCAGAAAGAAATACGGCATATCAGGGGCCAAGTGGCCAAGACCTGTTATCCACAGAAATTTCTAAGCAGCTGCATACATACGCGCCCCCGACGCACAAACGGAAGAGAGACACCAACGATTTGGCACTCCATACTGTACATAAAGAATGTGTCAGAGGCAACAAAACGCATCGTGGCAGAGTTAGGCGTGGTCATCACCCATCGACCGGCAGCTACCGTGTGTGCAAGAATCATGTAGATGAAGAACCAGCTAGATGCAGGCACGCAATAAAGCATGGTGTATCAAATTCCCTGACAGAATTGTCCTCAACCTTATACAGGCAAAATAGAACGATGCCTCAGCTCACTAATACCAGAGCACAAAAGGGCCGTTCGGATAGTCGACCCACTTTCTAAGTCACCAATAGACAGTTCGACTATGATAGTCCGGCGATGTTTCACCGTATGCTCCACGGAAGGGTGGTGCCAGGACGGTGACTTGCGCGTGATTTAGTTTAAAGGGATATCAGAATTGCACTGCATCTACCGCACTCTCTCCTCCTCCCCCGCCTGATGCCGGTGTAATGACAGAGTTAAGAAGACCGTAGGCGGGAGAGGATGCATGTGGCTGGCGCGGCCGGGTCCCCGAAGCCCTAGGCGTACCACCACACCCCCCATAGTCGGCCTTTGTTAGCGGAGCGCAACCCGAATAACGCATTCCATGTCCTGATGTGGCCCCCGTGTTGGTCCAACGCATCAACCACGTGGCCCGTTTAAGGGGAAAAGTCGCCAACCGCAGGCTGGAGGAAGGCCATAAGTTCGACTTCGGGTCAGTAACAAGACTGGGCGGGAACTGCTAGAGGCGTGATGTCAGACCCCCTAACTCCACCAATAGCGAGACTCAGTTACTCTTCTGTTATCAGGCCCTACGCCCACGCAACCAGGTGGCGTGGCTCAAGTCGCCGCGAAGGACGAACGCCGTCACCACACCGTAGGACCTCGGTGAGTCAGGCGCCGTAGACCCGACACAGCCACAGACTTATCCCCCACGTCTTCCATCCCACACTCCCATGGTGTGACTGCATAAAGGTCCATACGTGTTGCAATCCAAACGTATCTGAGGATCAAGTCCTGTTCGAGGTTGAAAGCTTAGGCCAATAAAATTTCCATCCCACTGATCGTACCTTCGTCTACATTTCAGGAAACCATTTTTGACTAATGTCTAAGGCACCTACCGAAAACGATATTGGGTATGAGTGACATTTTTGCGATAAAAGATTTGGAAGGCATTTGTGGAGAGTGTTTTACTCTTCCAAGGAGAACTGATAGTATTCACTGCACTATCTTTAATTAATGAACCAAATTTTATATCGAGATCAGCATTCGCAAGAGGTCCTGTGTTTCTATATTGACATTTTCTTTTATTTATGAGAGAAACGATAGGTAAAGTGTACTCGAGCAAGCAACTAACTGAGTTCAAAGCCATTTTTGAACAGATTAAAAAGTACAAGTAGGAGGGTTTGACCGCTTTTGTTGTGGTCATTAGGCGAAAGCAGGTTAAAATAGGTGGTAGGATATTTCGGCTTCCCAGTGAAAAAAGCATGAACACGAAATACAGGCAAACCCACTGCATTCGCGTTTCCTAATTCGCGAACTCACGGATTCATCAAATTTTGTTTGTTTGATTATTAATTATTACTACCCACATTTTCACGGATCTACAGAATTTACAAAATCCTCGAATAACTGAGCAATACTGCTAATGTTTACTTCTTGAAGTAAGTTCGAGATTAGGTGCATTTTGTTTTCTGTTAAAAAGCACGCAAGCATTTTTTCTGAAAGTTATTATTTTCTATCTTCGACCTTACGAAATTCCAAAAATTACATATTCGTAAATGTTCTTTTTAAACATTATCAAATTGAACCTTCATTTTATGACTTCCAAGACATCTAGAATTTACCTAGTTTAACTTACCGGGCATAACAAAGAACGCATAAATCAATTACTTTACAGTCTAACCAGTTACTTGGGTTTACAAAATAAGGCACCAGCGTGTATAAGGGTAACGTTAGTAAGCCTCTCTTGATCTGTGCTGTTTTGAAAAATATCCAGTAACCGAAATTGTATTTTATCTGTCCCCAAAGATTTATCTTTATTATTCAAAATGAAATGAAACTAATTTCGAACATGAATTACATTATAGTTAGGGTATAAACTCTAAGAATAAATAGTTTTTGTAACTGTAACAAAATTCTGCGATTCCTTCTGATTTGCGACGGGTTCTGGAACCTAAGGGTGCGTATTTTCGAAAAATATTAGTGCACTTGACGTTCACTGAAATAAATTACGCATAAATCAATGTTATCCTGTGGTTTGCTGCATGCTTAATGGGCACCCTTATCGTTGTTATCAGTCATTATCTCGCCAGTGCGTCTTTTAGGATTCCAGGTAGGCGAGGTACTTGCTCGACCAACACATCCACATCGGAGACCATAAAGTACTTAATGGGTGGATTGAAGATACGCGGGCTTACCTGTGTTGAGGAATCGAAATCTATGACGAGGACATATATGAATTCTGCAAATGACCATGCAATAGGATAAGTTCAGCCTCGAGTGCGATGGAAGTGCACGGTCCTTTCATTCATACCACAGCGATATATGTGGCCTTATGTCATTTTATTGCCTAGGCATATTTGGCTATAGATAATACAAACAATCCTTCAGCCCCTCAGAGATATATCTTGTTTAGAATTTCACCATATACGATAGATGGCAGTTGATTTGTGTTTAACCAATTCAGGATATATTTAATACTTATAAGTTGAATTAAAGTGGATACTCTGATGCTGTATGCAGTCCACAGCCTTGACAGCACAAACATGTCACCGGTAGGGTAAAAAAACTTTTTGACCTAATGATTACTGGATTTAATTCAAAGTTAAAAAAATGGGTTCTTATATCTCATTAACGCTTTTAGGTCGTTGGTTGCCATTAAGGACTATTAAGGTGCAATCAATCCACTTTATACTTATAGTGCTTTTTTACAATAACTTATTACTTATTCGAGTTGAAAAAACTAAGGCATATGTATTCTTTGGTGTCCATGTGGTTGTCATCAAAATTATTGGAAAGCTGGGAAGGCTAATTTGAAAGAAAGTTTTACTTTAGCCATTTAGGTTCTTAGATTCCCGGACCCTGGACACTTGCGTGCACAATAGTAACCATTTTGTGATCTTTAAATATAATTTGGGCCTGCAAAGCATATATTCAATGTTTATATTTCTGACATAATTGTGTGATGAAACTTTGCCTTATTATATTAATTTTGTTTAAATATACTCGCAAATATGAAGACGTTTTTATCCATTTATGTAAGACAATTTTGAACGCATGACGCACATTGTTCTTTAAATTTACGAAGGGTCTACTTCAATAATACTCCCCTCCTCACGTTGGTCACTGTCACAAAACACAATCGAAAATCAAACTATCAGATATTAAACTTAATAACGAAATGAATAGTGGAACTCTTTTTTTGGTGTAAGGTATGAGCAAACAGTGTGTGTTTAGATAATACTCCATCTCCGAAAAAAGCCTCATAATATTCTGGTTGTAAACGCTCGTGCAATGTTATGGGAAATGTAGAAGAGAGCATTATGGCACATGTGCTTTACGTGATTATGTTATATGATTTCGTTTTCGCGTATCATCCCTTAAGTATTTTTAAATGATGAGTTAAACACGTGGCAAAAAGAGATTAAAGGAGCATGATGCTTCTTTTTCTGTTATCTCGAGGTCATAAAAACCAACAACTAAGATGGAGGATGACCTTCCCTGTTGTGGGTATACGTTCACGTTTTTTGCATCACTGAGTGAAAAATGTCTTCTCTTTTCTAATATTAATGAATATCTTGCAGATGAAACAAATAAATAATAAATAATAAAAATGTGATATTTATAATTCTCAGCTTATTACGTTAATCTAAGAAGCAACTGAATTGATCGCTAGATATTTTAGCGTTGTGAAAATTTCTTGCATATACTATTACTGTTAATTAATGCTCATCTGCAGATAAATGTCTTGCAAACAGCATTTTCTTTATAGCTTCCTCAGATTCATGTCTTCCTATCCATGTTCTACTATGTAACATAGCTGCAACGAATGCCAAACTATACCCAAGTAATGCTCTACTCATCTTATAAACTAAACTGAAGGTTGTTGCATTTTCTATAGCATTACCAAAAAATTGCTGTCTACTTCCTGCGGAAAAAGTATAAGTTTTATGTACTGTCAAGGATTTTACTTAAAAGCTAATAGTTTCCATAACGAAAAAATTAATCTTTGTATATTTTTCTCAAAAAATTCGTAATCTGAAGAATTTACAACAATTGCGTGAGTGCGTTCTTGCGTTGAAAGATATCAAAACAACTTACAACTTCCTGTTGTCTTTATGTAAATGGCCAGTCACATGTAAAATGGATACCCTCAATGAAAGACAAATTCCAACTCCGTACTGCAGTTGGAATTATATCATGTAATTCAAGTAACTGCACCAAGTCTGAATTTCAGTTAACAGTGTTTACTAAATGAAAATATAGCATATCAAATTATTTATTTTGTAGTTGGAGGCATTCTGATTAATATGTGGAGCAGATATATCTATCCATTTTGACAAACGGTTTGAAGATCTTATTTCTTAAAATAGTTTATTCGATTTGAATTCAGATGGCTTTGAACTAAATTTTAACGAACATGTGTACGTCAACGCAAGCCTACTGCAGTTGTTTGAAGAGAAACTCTAAAGTATTTATCTAATATGTTAACATATATCGGTGCATATAACGAGAATTTAGCTATACAGAATGACTGGAATAACTGATTAAACATTGTCAAACTTTAAAAAATGTTGACGAATCAAATTCTTCGTTTTCAAAACAAACAAAAGCTGCTTAAACATGGTACATAATCATTTTTAAAATTAAATAGATTAGATTGCCATCTTTTTATATGTTTACAGGTTCAATTTTTCCAATAGAAGAAATCTAAACAAAGAACTAAATAAATATTTTCACAAATCCCAGATAATATTCTTGCAGTGAAAATAATCAAAGAAAAATTTTGGCTTAAGATAATTATAATTACAAATAGAACTAGAAGACACCTAATAAAATTCACATATAATTAGAGTCGTTATTTTTCTTCAAAGAAAATGAACGTTGAACTGCATTTAAAACAGATTGAACCAGTATTTTTCAAACCAAGTAAACATTGGTATACTCACAGTCAAAAGTCTGTGGTAATATAAACAAAAAGACTGAATTTTAGGCCATTAAGGATGTCATTTATTTACCTCGTGGTAAAACAACACACCAGATTTTGTCGTTCGTTTTTCTGAGGTCACCCTATTGGTTTCTACATTACCGAAAATCAGCGTGCAAGGCGTATTTTAACAGATTGCTTTTACTTGTCACCATAAATTTCAAATTCAAGCTTGAGCATAAGAAATTATTTATTTGCTGTTGTCCAAGCGAGCAATTTGCCAACCTTGTCGTGTCAAGCCCTCTTAGCATACAGCATTTCAACAGGCCGATTTAAGGAACCAATCAAATTGCCTGTAGCATAGGGCTCGAGGGTGCTATTAAAGAGGTCAGTGCTAATCGGGTAGACGGTTAGCGACTTATTCCTTGAAAATAGCTGCCACCTGAATCCTTTTCCACTGTAATGGAAATATAAGAAAGCATTTTATGGACAATAAACACAACAGTTTCCCGCGTCTGTTCAACTCTTTGACTTCATCCGGCCAACAGCGCTTCCTCGATGAGCGAACTCTATGAAACATATGGTGTGGGCAAGTCTCGGTGCCCTTTTAATGATTGCTTGCTTGCATGGAAAAACGTCCCAGGCCACTCCTGGCTCAAGAGATTACCTAAACTCAGGCAATGTTAATAGTACACTTGAGCTGAAAAATGAAAAGGAGGGTGACCACACTGGTGACTGGGCTCCACCTCTTAAAAGCAACCAATTTATCTACGGAGATGCTTTGGCTTTTTTTATTAAGAAAAAAGGCAACTCCCTATCTCCTGAGGGAAAACAACAACATAAAAGTGCTGCAGTTTTCAAGCCATTATACAGTCAGACCATCGCAATTGTGATAATTACCGTATTGGCCTCACTCATTATCTGCACAATCATTGGAAATTCTTTTGTTTTTGTGGCCATTCTACTCGAAAGATCGCTGCAGGTAAGGAAATTATGCAGTTTTCTTTTATAGAGCTGATGGTTCTTAAAATTTTAAATCTAGATACGTAACTTTCCTTCGGCTCAAAGGCACTTATACACAGTAACGATTTCAGAATTGAAGAAAAATTTAACCACTGGATCCTAGAATTTTGGGTAACTTTAAGTGATGTTCCATATTAAAATCGCGCTTTATCGGCTTGTCTTCAGAAATTCGTTATCAGGTTTGATCTTCAGTAATGAATAATAAATATACAAATAAAGATATTGCAAAGTATTCTTCAAAATTGGTATTCAGGCAATGTTAAACGAGAGCTATACTCACTTAATATTAATGATGGCTGTTTCTTTTGAAACTTAAAGTCCTTTTACAAGGCAGCTCCTTCAATGTTGGAGCGTGTAAATTGGAAGTTAGGCTTCCCAGGCGAAATACACTTCATTTTAAACAAATTGCCTATTAAGACTACTCGTCCAATCAATAAATTACAAACCATACTTATTTGCATAAATATCTTTATAAGGAAATTCTCGGAGAATTTATAAAAATATGTCCAAGAAAATAACGCTTAAAATGGTCTGAAAAGTGGGCTTGAATCTATTTTAATATTTTACGTGCCCTATTTCATGAAATCTCATGGATTTCATGAGATAAGACACATGATGCGAAAACAGACCACACTGCATCTCTCAAAGTTTTACAATAGTAAATAAGTGACCATTTTTTAAAAGAAGGCACGTTTTGTTTTAATAAATAATATTTCAATGTTTAGAAATACTAATTTCTTTTTGAAAATCGGCGAGTTCCTTTAACGTGATAAATTGCGAAGCTTATTAACCTGAGGTTTTAAATGTGCAGAATGCTTGTCGATGTAAAAAAAACGAGTAAATTAAACATCAAAAGTATTATAACTTTTGAAAATTGTCCTTTAGTGTATATTTCACGGCAGTAATCTTCAAAATTAAGGACAATAAAAAGTATCTCCATTACCAAACAGCCTAAATGTCGAAATTATATTCCAATACGGTTTCAAGAGAATTGGCGGTTTCTTCTTTCGTTAATACAGTGTTTAAGATGCTTTTGACTAAAGGAAACAGATTTACGCTTGATTGCGCCGGCAGGGACGTCAAAGAATATAAAATATTTCGTAAGCTGGCATGCTGATAGGCCAGTCAGTGACTAATAAATTTAAATAGAATTGTTAGGTTGAATCAAATACGTACCATTTTATGCATATTAAGAGGACTTTCCTTTTGTTAAATTTCTTCATAACTATTTCAGATGTTAAATTGCGATTAGTTTCAAATCTTCGTTGAAATATTGCTAAATACTTTACGTTTTCATGTTTTGTTTTTCTGTCTTTTGGGCATAAATTTAGTTTCTGTTGTATCTGCTTATCAAAATCTTCAAAATAAGATACTTCTAAAAAAAAATTCTACCAAAATAGTGAGTTCTGAGACAGTCTTTCTAATGCAACTGGCAGTTTAAGTCAAACAGGAAAGCTCGTTGCCGAGAAGAATAAATGCCCACAACATAACATGTTTGGGTCAAATATAAAAGCACGTTGCCGAGAAGAAAAACGATTGCAACATAATTCGGCAATTAATATGACTAAGGCAGATTTAAAAAGATTTATTATTAAGTTACCCCTTTTAAAAACACTTTTAATTAGATAGTTCGTCGTCGAAAGTCTGCGTACTCAGCCGTTTTCCTAGATAAATTCAAGGAAAAATTGAGGTGTTCGACCGGTCTTTCGACTTCGCTATATATAAGATATGCAATTTCTACTGAAAATTAAAGAACTCAATTATGTTTATTCTATTGGAGCATTTTTCGCTAAACTTGCTTACTTTTAGGTTCACTTCTAAGATTGCAAATGCACAAACAAGTGGCCGAATACATACTAAGATTTTGCGAAGAACTGTCAATCTTCTGCCCTTTCCGTTTCAATTTCCCATAGTCATTAATGGTCAACTGCAGATAGATATTTTCTGGACGTCTTTCAAGTACAGCATAACAGAGAAAACTTTCACGGCTGCTTTTCGTATATATGCTTGCTTACAGTTACAATTATCGGTGTGGTTAAACAAAATACACTCAAACAATTTTATTACTGCGTGTTTGGCATACGAAATCCAAAATTTTCAAAATTGAATTTTTAACCCTTAATCCGTCATTGTTTTTCCGGAAACTATGTGATTTCCCATTTCTCCATTTACCTGCTTTTTTTGAGTGCAAGGTCAAGTGTCATGTCCTCTGAAGGGTTATATTTAAAAACGTTCTAGCTTATATTACTATTCCTTTATAGTACAACACACAGAAACAAGAAGGTTTAGTCCAGAAGATGCAATTACGTAACAAAAATCCTGTTAATCAAAAAACGTCAGATTCTGCCCCATTTTGCCCAGTTTTTTCTTCGATAAGCAGATCTGAAATGAACTCTTCCTTAGTAAACAGCAATATACGCCTCAACTCAGTACAATAAACACAGGTAACAACATCAAATTTATGCATACTATCATCTTAAATTTTGAGGAGGACATTTCATGTGTTAGCAATCTACTCTTTATACTGGCTTATTTTAAGGAATAACAGCAGGGTAAAGCAGCAGATACGAAGAGTTTTACCGTACTTCCCACATAGGCAAAAGCTAAACATGGACACGTTTAACTTCATTGTCCTCCATTTGGATGATGCCATAAAAACTATCCCCGTTTCACTTCGGTCCACAACGTCCACCATAGGGTGTTTGTAATTATTTCAGTATTTGAGGTTTTATTTCTAATTTTCTGATAATTTGCGGAATAATAGGTGTCATGATTGATAACTTCAAATACAAAATGATTATTGATATGTGAGGTGACTTTGAGAAAGTTTTAAGAAAAGTCATTTTGTGTTTGAATTTGCAAGTAAGCAAGCTATGACACACTTTTTATAACTTTACTATTCTTTTTTTTTCTAACATGAACTCTTTTTGAATATTCGGATTCATCGATTGTCTGTTTGTCTATAAATCTATGGAAATTATCAATAGGTTATGAAGAGGAAAACGCCTTTGTCAAACGAACTCGTGTTCTTGTCTTTTGCAGACGCAGGCCGATTTAAAAACAAAGAAAAGCATTTCTAGGATGGAAAAATAAAATAAACTCAGCACCTCAGAGTTTTAAATGTACAACCGTCTTTTCCAAGGACAATCTGGATTCATATTAAAACCTTTGCCGATAATTTGAAAGATTTTCTGAATTTTGAATTAACTTCCTATTTCCAAATAAGTTAAGTGTTATCGTTTAGTCAAAAGAATTTTTTAAACATTAGAATAATGCACATAAACACATCTGTTTCGTGGTAATTGGTCTCCAAGGAAACAATTTTATAAAACTTCTCCGTAATTCGTTGCTACATCTTTCGACCTTAAACGTTTTATTTATAATGTTGCTAGTTTTTTTTCGTGTTGGACTTTTGACTATCATCGAATTTTTAAGAAAAGTGAATTCACAATCGTTGCGAAAAATGCGTTTTAAAACTCAAAGTGATGCAAAAGAGCAATTTTATTCGCTGTCATGATGTATGCCGAATATTGCTGTATAGCGTTCATTGAAAACTGTTCGTTTTGTTTCCTTCCGGAATGTTGGACGTTGGTTAATTTAAAATCAATTTAAAATGCACAAAAAAGTCTTGTCAATAAAAATGTGTTAGTTGTGAACCAAGCACAGATAAAATCCCCGTATTAAAACACCTACAACGTCGTTGTTGTTTCAAGCACAAGAAACAAATGCTTTTAATGAATGCACAGCATTTGATCGATATAAAACTATTTCGTCGGGCTGTTGATTAAAATATATTTGAATTAATATGCCTACGATGGGTAAATGGAGACCTTTAGTTGATCAAAAATAAGCATTTATAAGATATGGCATTTGCTTGCTGTCGAGCACGGTGAAGTTAAAGCAATTCTTGATAGTCCAGGGAGCAAGAGGGAAGTAAACTTTAAGCCGTCTCTTCTCCAAAACCCTCTTTCATAACCTAAAAGTTTATTCTGAGATCCTAAAGAAGAGGGCTTGTTTATTTTTCGAGAATGCTAGAACAATCCAGCTTTTAAAGATACCTATTGCCCCTCGTAATATACGAATTAAAATATACGAAGTTGATAGAGAGGAATATTTAATATAGTGTGCTTGTACACAAGAAACCTATTTCATGAAATCAGTATACCTGTGCTGGGAGACGATCATTAAGCATTTATTTCATTTTAATTGCTTATTTCGATGTGTGAGCTAGGCTAACTTTACCTTCCTCAAAAAGGGCTTATCACTATCCTCAGGTAATTGCATAAAAGTTAATGAAATGATGCTTATATTTTTGAAAGGTAAAACTTCAAAAGTTAAACGGTAGCTTGTTTGACTAGACACTTAATTTTCTGAAAAAAATATAAATATTTTTTGTTTTCTATATTTTTATCAAATACGAAAGTATTTTTTTTATATGATCAAGCAAATTCATAGTAAAATAAACATTTTTCTGTCTAAATTATTTTTTTGTTTCTCAGCGGGTATCGAACTACCTCCTCTTGAGTTTGGCAATAGCTGACCTCATGGTGGCAGTTCTTGTCATGCCAATAAGTGCCTTACAAGAGATTTCGGAAAAATGGTGGTTAGGTACGTTTTACAAATGTCCTTCTATTATACTAAGACCGTCGCAGTTAAATTTTTACAAAATCTTTATGTTTATCTCCCATTTTAAAATAATTTCCAGAAATAACGAATCTGATTTAAATAATATTCAGATAAGATTGGAAACTTATAAATATGACAATAGCTTCTTACTTGGTAACGAGTTCAAGGTGTAGGGAGGAAAATAATAATGTTCGTATGTTAGGGACGTTTAACGTCGAGATCAAAACACTTTTTTTTAAAAAACTACAATCAACCGGATTTGAAAAGAATCCACTAATTTTGCATCATCCTAGGCGGCTATCAAGGCCTATTTCCTTAGAAAGCTGATGCTTGGCCATAACTTTAAATCTATTATAGTTTTGACTTTCAACAACGCGCCTAAATATTGCGTTGTGTCTGAAGCCCAGTTCAACTTGAATATCCGATGATAGTGAAATAATAAGGTAAATGCTTTCAAAAAATTAATGTTTTGGAGGTCTGCACATGAAGTTTGCGTCCTTTCAAGCGATATTGATCCTTCACTACGTGACATCAAATTGAGTAATACATACTTATTAAAAAATTCTAAATAAGCTGAAGGTAAGGTTAACCTAATTTTCTTCCCATCGTATTAATAAATACAATTTTAAATTATAGTACGTTGTTTTGAAGTGCTACCGATTTCATGCTCATTATCCAAAGAATCGTTCAATTCTGTTTTGAAAACTGATTTTGAACTAGTTTCGCTTATCACATGCACTTCTTATTTTAACTTACAAAAAGCTGTTTGGTTGCAAATAAGTATACGAAGAACCTTACACTTTAGTTCAACCAAAACAACGTGGAGACATGAAACAGAGTTACTTGGAGCTGATATAGGTGGCCAAATTCCGAGACATTCGCAGGGCAGTGAGGGCTGATTTGCATGACCACCTTTCTGTTAAAAATAACGTTTGATCTGTATGCACTCGTCTAGGGAGCTATCTTATTCAAGCGCAATTTTTCACAGCTTTTGAATGAATACACCATGTGCCATGATCCAGGCACCTAAAATGAACGCTTCTTCTTTAATCCACTTTTCATCCTTAGCTTACCATGAAGACGTGCACGTCTGCGCTCTGTGCAGGGGTGGCAACCTTGTCAGGCTTATATAATGGTGCATTCCGTATAAGTCACCTCCAACTAAACGTTGCACTTTACTGGTCTGTTTTGAATCCGTGACCTGCCTCTGGATAATTATATGCAGATTCGTGCTTAAAAATACTGTACCGCAGACGCGTTAGATCATGACTGGGTAAAATAGCCATCCCATACAAATATAAGACTGTTCTGAGCATGAAGGCTCGTTTAAACCCTGACATTCGTATACTGAGGCCTTCAAAAGCTGCCAGTCACTGTGACCAGTCTAGTTACCAGCTGATTGAATTGATCGGGCATTTATCTGAGTAGTGGGAGAGGAAAGAGCGAGTGTGACAGACACCGGGTAACGGATCTTCAGAGTGACTCAGTGAACCCCTCATTATAATTGACTGAACGTTGCTGATATAAGCGAACAAGCAAGTTCAAGGAAGCAGTTCAAAAGAAGAATAGGCAATCACAAGGAACAGGGTGTTCATTGTCCTGGCGTTTTGCATTCTCTCTTAAACCCATCCTCAGAGGTAGTGGCAGAAAAGGGTAACTGAAGCACAAGGTGTGTAGTATTTATAGGGCGTGGTGTCCAGGCAACCACAGGCCCACCATTCTTGGCAGTACTCGTGCTCATCGCTGGGTGGAGGGGAAGATCGTTGATGATGTGAAGATTGGTGTTCGGTCCATACCAAACCCACCCTGCGTGGCTAGTAATTTTGATTCTATGGTAATGCGATAAATAGGGTGGCTTAGACAGCTGACAGGTTGCGTAATACGTCAGTCCACGTATGGAACGAAGGTTTGAATGCCATGGCTATTTATTATCGCAGTCACTGTGGTAGATGTCACTTCTCTCTGATTCAGGCCCATGATTAACCCGCGAAAGTTGCCAACTGTGCATGTCAGCATCATCATCTTACTCATCCTTCTCCTCATCCTCCTCCTCCTCATCGTCGTCGTCATCATCATCATCATAATCACCACCACCATCATCAACATCATCCCAATCTCGGTTAGCTTGATTCGGATGGGTCAATGGTGCCTTGTAGATGGAGGAGCAGTAAGTGAGATCGATCCAGCTTACGTTCAGTTCATATTATAAACCACCAAAAGAGCTACAAATCATGGAATAAAGGATTACCGACTGATAGAATAATTTGGTCGCGCTCAGAATTTTGGGTCAAACTGCAAAAGTACTTCCACTTTATGGCCTCAACGATAGTCTGGCTTGTGGGATTCGAGACTCCCTGGACGAGATCTGGCACGTACCGATTTAGAGAATAGGCCACACTTAGCAAGCGTAGAAAGGCTGCTTAAACTTTTCATTCTCCTGCAATCAGCTCCAGTATAATTGAATTCTTCTTGCCAGGAAAACCCGGTGAGTGTGCGAAGGTGTGACTATATTGTTTGTAACTTCCGCCCTTGTCAGCCATTCTGTAGAAAGTCCTTTATCATGAAAGACAAGATCCCCTCTCCGATGTAAATTTGCAAATTGTCATACAGAATAAATGGCAGGATTTTTACCTGCCCTTTATTCACAATGTTACAACGAAGGGGAAGAAATCGTAGTCGTTCATTCCACCAGGCCTTTCAACGTAAAAAATTACCATAAACTTTGTCTACCTTCCCTCCTAGAGCACGAATCAACCTACTCCCATTGATTGAATTTTGCGGCAGATAGAGGACTTTTAAAGAATGCATCTGTAGTTCCGAGGTCCCTAATTGCTTCTTCCTAGATTTAATTTTGCAATGTTTTTGCACTACATGCCCAAAGGGACTTCAAATTCAATTATAAACTTCCTTCATTTAGAGACTAAGGACATTTTCATTCCGAAGCCTCTTGGCTTGGGCTATTTAGTAAATTGGATGCAAATTAGCAGAACAAACTGGAATTCAATGGGGCGTGCTGTTATTGAACGCACAAATTAGCGCCACTAAAACTCCTGCTTATCATAATCATAGTTACCTAAACCACCGTTACTGCCGTTTCCCTTTTATAGTAGTTTGAACTCATTAGCTGGAATAATTTTAAACCATAGGCATAGTAGATTTAAAAATACCCTGTCTTTCCTGTTCTACTTCCAGGGCCCTAAAATGCAAAATTTTATCTTTAAAACTCTCAGGGACAAACGTTTTCGTGAAGAGAAAAGGAGAATGTTAAAGCTTCATATCTTAACTTGAAGACGTTTTTGTGGTAAACAAGACGCAAAACAATATCGTCAGTTTTTAATAGGAATCTAAGTAAATACGATGATGGTGAGGGTTTTACCGGAAACGTGGGAACAATGAGGTATCTTTCAGAAAAGCAGGTGTCTGAGACATGATTCCTTTTGCTACTTTTTTCGATTTAAGTTATAAGTTATTTTATCATAAAATATTGTTTCCTTTTGAATCTTCAAACAAAGCATATTAGTTAAGTTCCATTTAAATTTAATGGTAGTGAGCATGTTCTAAGTATCAGTAGCAAATTCCACTTTGATCGAATCTTTTTCATCTCCCCGGGAATAAAAAGATGCTTTAATACTATGACATACTGGACATGCAAGTGATTTAGCTGGTCAATAGAGCTCAAAATTTAGGCTTATTTAGGAAAACATGTTGAGGATGTTACAAATAACAAGACAGTGATGCAACCTGTCATTTTGTAACATTAATTCTGTTATAATACATGCAGTTATGTTGGAAAATCATTGTGGTGTCCGTGTTGCCGTCGTGTTTGGTCATATGCCCACCACATCAAGTACGAACTTTGTCAAGAGTCTGCCAGTCATCCACTAATGCATACATATAATAATGTGGCAGATTAGTTTATTTAGTCAATTTCCTCGGGCTTATAAGGTTCTCGAGAGGGCGCAACACACACGGCATATGAGCGGTGTCTACTGCACCTACTGCGGATGATATTTACCATGAGGCTCAAGTAGAGGACTATCAAACATTCTTAATCGGACCGCAAATCTGGGCAGAAATAGGCTGGAACATTCGCCTCTTCAAAAGTTCAGGCGCATGAATTGCCCTTTAATTGTTTCCTTCTGCAGTATGGCATGAGCGTTTCTCGTGAGCCAGGGGACAGGTTTAAATACTTACCTCTGCCGATACTTTTCGAAGGCATTATGCAGGCAAATGAACCGAGTTTGGTCTGACTGCAAGGATGTCCACAAACATCTGTTAGGAACGTTTTTTCAATTCCCAATCGAGTCACACTATTAACCTACAGAGCATTTGAAATACAACTAAATAAACGCCGTTTATCTGTCAATAACTTCTTAGTGCCCTCATCACTCTTGTCTGTTATTTTAAAATTATCTGAAATACGATAAAAGCACAGAAGTGTAATGATGATGATCCAGGAGGATGCTAAATTAGTTGACGATATAAGGCTAGTTTCTCAAACTTCGGTATATATGGGCAATATGATGATAATAATAAAGGGAATCGCAATCTTCCATGAGTACGTGGATTTCATTTGTGATCTTGCAAAAAAAAACTTAGACAGGGTACGTAGATAACGCAGATTGACACAAATTAAATATTCGTTTTTTTCAAAGTAACGTTCTCTCCCTCTCTCATAAACACCAAGTGGCCACCAAAGGTGCTTTTATCTAGGTTAAAATGGTACATTTACGGTTTTCCTTCGGGTTAGCTCCTATCAACATGGTATATAGCTAATGTTGATAAAATTTTGTTTAAATTTTAACCTTTAAATCTTTAGCAACCGGAATCAAGTTACTCTGAGAAAATAAAGTTCCGGCCATACCTTCAGGGATAACGATACCAGTCGTGTATTGATAGTAAAACAAGTGCCACAAGGATTTATAACAACAAAATTCTCCACAGGTTTCCACTTCCTTCCACCTGCTTCATACCATACCTAGTGATTAATTAGGATAACACAATTTAATCGCAAAATCAGGGTGGAAAGGTCAAGATTATATTTCAGAACATCCGGTCTAACTACTGAATAAATAAAAACGTTAAAAGCACTTATTAAGGCACCAGGAAGCAAATAAAACACTTGGGAAAAACATTGAAAGATTAAGCTTACCAAAATATCATTATTTGCACAAATCAGGTTTTTCCTGTCACAGGCAGGCGCCTTCTTAAAAGCGCTACACGACAGGAGTACATTCAGAAGTCAAAAGGACCACTCATTATATAGCAACAGCATCAGCAGTTCCTGATGAATGAATGAACCCTTTATTCACTGACATATCTTACATAGTTTAATTGTCAGTTCAACTGCAATGGGGCTTCTTGAACTATCGGAGCCGGGCAAAAATCAATTGTTATTGATTTGCCGGGCTATTAATCCTACAACTATGGCCTGATTTTTGGAGCGTTTGTCAAAAGGGAGGAGCAAAGGTTAAGGCACGATTTCAAAATGTTAATGGGTGTTTTGGAGTAAAATAAAACCCAAAACAAGAGCAAAAAAGCTTTGCAGTTTTAATGTCACATGTGTAAATAAGGATTCTAAGTTCAGTGTTCAGACATTTGATGGAAATGGGAAGGATTTTAGTTTGTGTCAAATAGAGAGATGCCATTGTTTTTGCTGTAGCTCCTTCTCAGCCTGCTGCGCAAGCTTGTATTAGCAGAAATCGGAAAAATTGGCCGCTATTCTCGTAAATGTTAATCACACTACATGATGTGTACTTATCCACATTAATAATAGCGCAGTTTTGTCACCAGCTGTCCTTCTGTCGGGTAGCCTTTTTACGATTTAGTAGACAAATAAGTTGATGCCTTATAGTGGGCTTTTCTTGATCATTTTTAGGCTTACATCGCGATTTTCTGAAAAGTTACAAGCTGTTGCATGCTTATACTTAAATTTTCTTTCTTTGTGAACACTGGAAAATACTGATTTTTCAATGAGGGCTTATAAGACATGAAAGGATCGATTTTATAGGTAAATAACAAATCAGCAGGCTTCATTAGAGCAAATGGGTGTAGTTTTCTTCTGCAGCTTACCTCAGTTGCATGGGCAGTTCATCCATTGTGGGTCACAACGAACGTGACTTTTCCGTGAATTACCTTATCGTAGAAAAGATTTGTGAAACATTTACTTCTCACTGCCTTCTTACAACCCACATGGTATAAGGAGAAAACGAGGACAAGAAAACTAGAAGCGGGCATATGTACCGTAAATTACTTTGCAAGCCAAAGTTTACACGCGCCACACACGAGCTTTTACCTTGAGAAAAATTATTATGCTGTCACCAAGGGCCAAGATTGGTAACTCTAGAATTTTTATAAAGTTCCCTAAGGGGGCACCATTGTGACTATATCTTCAGACCGGAGTAGGACCGAGCTATTTCCCTTGTGATTGAGGTTTTAAATCATGCAATGTAGCACGTTACAAAAGATCGAAAAATTGGCGGAAATATTATGAAGATGAAAAAGGAGCAGAGATACGTTTTGAAGCAAATTGCTACATTGCAAACCTTACATTCTCTCACTCTCTCGCTCTCTTTCTCTCTGCCTTCAAGCCATGTGGGCTCGGGCAAATCATAGATAAACCAGTTGGGTTCCACCTCAAGTGAAATCTCTCAGGGTAGTGAGTCACAGTTGGGACACGGTAGTATCTGCAAACACTTTGAAGAGACTTTTTGGTCTCTGGACCTAGATATTAGTAATTGTTTTTGTAGAACGTCATAAAATACCAACTAATGAACAGGAATGGCTTTCACCTTTTTCGGAGATGGCGGAGCAAGAACCGAGGTAACATTTAGATTCACCTTTGAAAATGAGAAAATACTGAAACTTGAAAATTTTCGTCCAAGCAGGTGATGCGTTAGCTGATGGTCCTGTTACAACGTCTGATTGGGCCAAGCGACGAGCAAGCAGTCACAGAAATACGCAGGCCTCCCTTGACCAGAAAGTAGAAGTTCGAAGCACACATTTACCTCTCATTGAATCTTGGTTGTTGTTAGTTACTGTATTTACATTAACCTACTGAAATGTTTATCTTTTTCGGTATGTGCCTATTTTGGTAAATGTATTCTTCATGCTAAGGCCTAAGAGCTTATTTCGAAATAAGGAGCGACTATAATTTCACCAGCTCCCCCTGCCTATATCAGAAATTTTACTCTCTTAGGTGTGATCCAAAATTAATGTCAATAATGGAAACCCAAAATAATAGGGAAATCGGTTATTTACTCCCGCAAAATTTAGCGTATCCACCGTCTATGTGATCATAAAAAACGGAAGCCTGATGTTATCACCAGCAATGTGCTCTATTTGGCTTTCAAAGGCTCAACCAGAACTAATTGCAACGTCTTTAGTCCATCTATCAGATCAATAAATTGATATATGGACGGTGTGTACAGGTTGATACCAGTTAATACCAATCAGCTTGCATCGGACAAAAACGCTTGAACAAATAAATATGCATAAAAACTGTAGCAAATATCATTTATGCTTTGCTTCGAGAGGATTTTTCTAATCTGCCTTTCGAGCAACCTCAATCATCACCTTAAATGGATTGGTATAAAGTAGTTTACCCACCCTAAACGTGCATATTTTTTAAAAGCAGGCATTTAGCAACTGGAACAGGCTTCCAGCTGAGGAGCCTGCAAGTTAACGGAACTCCAAAAACCACTAAGGATACAGCTATTTATTTCTATGGCGAAAATCTGTTTCATGAAGACGTCTACTACTATAGACCACAAAATACATTGCAAAGTATACAAATATATTTAAGTGATTATTCTAACCCCGTTGCATTAATGGAAACCTGATAAATGGTGACATCTGAAAACTACTAAAGTTGTATTGGCACATAGTACATGCTTTAGTACAGTTAAAGCTCTAGCCAGGTGAGCTATGAGGCCCCCACTGGGAGCCATGAGTTAAATCACACTTGGATAAAGTTACCTGCCCAACTTAACAGAAAGTATAGAATCCATCAATTCTGATATATTAAGCTGACGGCTCAAGTATGATTTTCTTCGAAATAAAGATTGCCCAAAGTGAGATTTCACTCGGGGCTCCCGGTAGACTCTCGAAATTAAGGTAGTTAAAGCATTGTCTGTACTCATACCTTGCCCTCGCTGTCATGTTTTCGAATCCCACTGAATCGGCAGTGGGGTAAAAGGATTTCGAATGAAAAGGTAATAAGCCAAAGACTTTTGTTTTTCCTGGTAATAATAAACCGAAATTAATTATCTTTATGGAGATAAAACGTCCTGAAAAAATTCAGTGAGACCCAATCGCAAAGCGGACCTAGAATGTCTCGAACTTATATAACGAAACCATGGTAGGCATTTAAATTGTGTGCAGGATATCCAATTGTATTTTCGCCTTGCTTGAAAGCCAGAACTAATATGAGTAATTTTAATCCAACAGCATTTATAATACCAAATTACTGTGTAACTTCAATCATAGACAACGATATTCCTTAGCAAATGACACTTGTAAATTTAATTTTAATCATGCACACATGAACCGGTAATATAATATACCAGTAGAGAGTAGCACAGAGAATGAAATAAGTGAAAATTGAAACCTCTGAAAAGCATTTAAGCTTGCCAAAAAGTGGTTTTTAGGTCCCAAAACATGAAAATGCTTTTCACATTGTGAAAACGCTACAGATTCCCTTTGTATGCCATATTCCTTTCATAATACTGCCATGGTCAACTGTATGTCCTTCCTCGACGCAGGCCTAAACTCGATGGGCAGCAGTTATTAAATCTTTCTAACCAAGAAAATCTAAAAATGAACACGTGGCTTTCAAGCAAAATGGATCCCTGCCAGAGCTTAACGGCCACTTAAATACGATATTTGGCTCGTTGTAAGTGTCAGTAAAGGAATCGGCCTACCTAAATTGAACACTTATTAGCTGCTTTGTTTCATGGTTCTAAATGGTTTTCATATTGGTCCTCAGAAAGAATTTATCAAACTTGTCAAAGGACAATACTTTAGGGCACTTTTTGCGAAAGATTAATTAAAGAGTACTTTTTTCGTTGGAAATCAGAGGAAGTTTTATCTGTCTTTGCAGTCTTTCCATCGTATAATCTGTAATGCAACACATTTCATATTGGCACATATGGTCGTGAAATTTAATCTCAGTTGTATATTCTATACCTTTAGGTACACTAAAACATGATCCTAAGAGTAAGAGTCACGCCTAAACTTTCGAGCAATTAATTCGTAGAATGACATTACCGATAAAGACAAGAGAGGCTGGAATAGCCATTGCTGGTTTATAAGCCATCGCCAGCCAGCCATATCCCACCCCAGGTGGTGCCTCACCAAAGGCTCAAACCGGAGGCCGGTTGATCAGAACACCAGTGATCCAGTTATGGAGCCACGGGTTCACTGTCTTGCTGGTTTCGATCGGGAAAATTAACAATGGTAGATAAGCACTCACCGATCGCTTACAGGACACACTCGTCCCGTGATGCCTTGGAAATTACTCTTAAGTCTCGCTAGCAACCGTACAGCGGCTAGTATTATAAGCAGAATGACATTAACAGTAAGTGCCTATCCAACATTCCAAATCGTAGAGTTGTCAGCTTGGTAGTTAAGTAAACGATCGATTAGCAGTGATGCCGATCGCACTTGCTTTTTACTGCCGGTCGTAACCTCGGTTTATTGATGATGAGCCTGACAACGGAGAGCATGCACGTTTAATTGTCAACTACGGCCGGTTGATGTCAACACCTAAACACCTCCGATATTAGTTCACCTCTGAACTGCGATGTTCTACCATAGCCTGGTACCTTTTTCTTAGTTTCCTTTCGTATTAGGTCGCTTTTCTCTCAGTAAGTATTTACGGTCAGGTACTGGTTCCAAAGACGGAACGGAGTTGAATGATGCAGTATTTTTGGCAGCTGGTTGCGTGCAGCAAATTTGTAGCCTTAAGTAGTGCGAATTGTACAAATATCTGTCGATTAACGCTGACGATCAGAAGGCGACACAACTGCAAAAGTCTTTAATGGACCCACCCGGTCTGCACACTAAATGTTTCCTCTAAACGGTCGAAGGCGAATCTGAACTGAGAACCAGAGAGTGTTTTCGAACTCTCTGGCTCCTAAATCCTCTCCGCATACTAGGAGACTGGGGATGACTCAGACGACCGTCCCACCAGGAAACGCATACGCCTACCAACTAATTATTTTTACGAGCACCAAGATAGATATTGCGAGACGTACTACGAGGTCATAAAATATAAGCTCCAGATAAGGCTCTGCAGTCCCTAAATGCTGTTTATAAATGTGACCGTGGAAGTAAAGATTTTATCGAAACTCTTTTCTTCTGCTACCACTTAAAGTATTTTAATATAACCGAATTACGAAGCACAGAACTTAGTTAGAAACATGGACATATTTCGGAAAAGCTATTACTGTCTGTCCATGGACAGAATAAGAGACATTTATATCGTGAATACGATATTCAGATTGATACAGATGACTGTAAGCGCGTCTCATGTCAATGTTCAGTAAAAAAGTAAATGCGTAAAATGCTTGTTTGTGTTAAACATTGTCTTATAGATTCTGCTCCCTGCACAATCCTTCAGGATGGTTATAGGTGCATCTCCTCACATGGTTTACTGTGTGTCTGTGAGAATATACAACGCTCAACGCGTATCTATCCGTTTTATACTTCGGTCGGCATATTTAATATAGTCCTAAATACTTCTTGATTATTTAAAACAACTATGTATAAAGTAATTTCATGAAAAAAACAAAAATAAATATGTTTCCTGAAGCGAATAAGCTATCCCAGTAATTCTGCCGGAAGCCATTTTTACCCTTTTGACGAGCCTAACCCCCCAATCTAATAAGTTTTTATTGATAACATGAAAAACAAATCTTAAATGAGGGCTAATTTTGTTCAGAACGACAGAGTTCAGAATCTTCCTTTCTTCTTTGATTTGCCAATTTGAAGTCCACCAGTTCTATTAACAGAGTTCAGGAAAAATTCGGCATTAGTGAGGAGGAGAAGGAGAAGAAAGCCAGTAGGGCCATAATTCCCTTGGACTGAAATCGGGTTAGAATATTTGTTCCCCGTGTTCTCTAACTATCAGATTGCGAAAATTTAGGAATTTGACTTTCCATAGAATAAATTTTAAATTTTTGAGATTTCTATCTCGTTGTCCATTTAGGTGTTCCACTTTGTGACTTTTGGATGGTCATGGATGTCTTCTTCTGCACTGCTTCCATTCTTCACCTGGTTGGAATAGCAGTTGACCGATACCGCGCCGTGAGCAGCGTCGAATACGTCCGTCGCGGGGACAAACGGCCAATCTTTGTTACCATACTCCTTGTGTGGGTAGTGGCTGCAGGCATCTCTCTTCCTGGTCGCTTTGCGCTTTCCCGCGGCAAAGAGTTAACCCAGGAGGTTGACGTTGAGGGACACTGTGCTATCAATGCCGAATACAGTTTCACCATTATATCTACCGTTGGTGCCTTCTTCCTGCCCATGATATTTTTGATCGGGATCTATGCCAAAATTTATGTTGTAGCCATGAAACGCATTCGCAAGAAAAACTTTAGACGCCATCATCAGGTAGCGAGTGGTCCAGCCTCTCGAAGTATGTGCAAGGATATCTCAATTGAATTGTCCATTAGGATCCAAGCGGAGTCTACGAGCCCTTCTACCACCTACCGACAACAAAATTTACAGCAAATAAATGCTCCTCTAGTTAACCCTGCAGATGTACGAGAACATGCGTCAAGGATTTTTACATGTGCGTCTGCACTACCACCACCATCACCCACTGGGGAGAAGACACTCACAAGTAGCGAACTAGACCATCCCGAGGATGCGCTTAAACGCCGTGAGTATTGTAAGAGAGGAGATTTTCTCCGCTCAGAACAGCGCCTTCGTAATGGAAGCTTCGAACACCCAGCATCGGTTTTGAGCTACACATGTGGAGGGAGTGAATTGGTAAGTCCGATACTAGGGATGCATTCCAGCCAACAGTCAGTTTTCTGGTTACCAGAGGGTCCCACCTTCACACCTCCCCTCCCAGTTGCGCCAAGTCTTGCGCTCATCCAGTCTCCCCACGTGCCTTTCCCCTCCAGTGCGCATTCCTATCCCCAAGACATCACAGCTGTTCTCTTCGGCAAGGAAATTAATGATACCAGTAATCAAAAGAAGGAAGTTCCTGCGCAGAAGGATGTCCGATTGAATTTTTTCAACAGAAAGCTCCCACCAGTTGAAGACTCTTTACTCTGTATTAACCATTCGTTCACTAGAGGATTCGAAGATAAATTACACAGACAAACTGCCTGCGATTTTGGCCCACTACCGACTGAAGTAACTTTGAATTTACATGAATGGCCATTAGTTATGACGGGGACTACAGGAGATGTGATCCGAATAAACGATAAAGCACCAGCACAGCCAAGCGTGTCTAGGAAGCACTTACCTGAGCCAAACGGTTATATTAAGACCACCAAAATTGGCAAGAGGAGATTCTGCAGGATTAGCGACAGCAGAGGGCCAAACAATCTTAACACCATGGTCCGGGGATTGAGGCGCGCCAAAAGTCTCTCAAACTACTCCCGCTTCTCCACTTTCTCCAATGGAGTGACGTCAATACAGAAACGCATCAAAACATGGAAATCGGCTGATACTTCCAGGGGAGAGGCGATACCGCGAAGGGAACGACTGGAGCATACTAGAGAACGGAAGGCTGCTCGAACATTGGCCATAATAACAGGCTGCTTTATTCTCTGCTGGCTACCCTTTTCAATGAATGCTCTTATCAGACCCTTCTGTGGAGAGAGGTGTGATGCGCCACGCTCAGTGAACAGTTTCCTCCTTTGGTTAGGCTACATGAACTCCATGCTAAACCCCATCATATACACTATTTTCTCCCCGGACTTTCGTTCAGCCTTCAGCAAAATTATATCTTGCCGTTATCGGTCATGTGATACATGCATTTGTATGTGAATTCGGTGAAGAAACTTTCAATTTGAAACTCAGGAAGTGATTATGTGATAACGTAATTATAATCACTGTGCAAATTTTGCGAAGCTAAATTTTTTGTATAAGCACCAGTCTCCTCCTCATTCTGCTCGTCCTACTCCTCCTCCTCCTCATCCTCATCCTCACTATCGACGGAAGGCGCCTGTCAACTCCGGGCATTAAAGCGGACACAGGCGCTTTCATTAAAATCCGCTCATTAGGTTTTAATCCATGAGCTCGTGGCTGCAAAAATGTTTCTGCCCCAAATGAGCACTAATTCCTACTAAACCCCAATAATGCGTCTCTGCGGACTTCTACATTATTACAAAGATAGTTATGAAACCCGTTTAAACTCGATAATAATGAGGGAATATGGAGGACTTAGGGAAGAATAAAGCGGGCTTTGTCGTGCTCAGGATTCTGTCTAGCCCCCCTTCCCAACATTAGCTGTTGTTGACAGAAGCCTAAGCAAGGGTTTGAGATTTTACACAATCCTAAAGACGGTCAATGTTCACAAAATGATTAATAGATTTTGCAGTTCAAAGTTGAGGTGTCGTAGCTGAAGTAGAGCCTTCTGTAATTATAGACCACAGTAAAAAAAATTATTTTCTTTCATAGCTGCGGAACAAACTCACCATCGAGCTGGAAATTACCAGAAGCAGCAGCAAGTTCCAGCAGTAATACAACATGGACAAGCTGAAAATAACGTATTTTTGTAAACAGACTATCAAATAACCAACCAATTCGCGTTACAGGGCAGCAGTGGGAAAATTCTTTCAACGTTTTTTAAAAATTCTTAATTTATATTCTACAGATACTGCTCAAGAAATTAATATACTCTTTGATAATAGGTAAGCTTTAATAAAGTCTCCAACTGACAACATCTCCAAATAATTTCCAAGTGATTGTGAAAAATTGGTGAACAGGGGAATAGGTACCCCCGTATTACAGATGATACTGGCGGTATCCAGCGGTTACCCATTCGCGCGTCCTTACCCTAACCCTGAACATACTTCTAACCCTAACACTAAATATAACCATAAAAATAACCAAGGCACTAACGTTAGCACTTTCTTCTAGAATTTACTGCAGGTCACCTTCAATAAGGGTGGTAGTTGTTCTCATGTCCTACCAAGAAGTAAGGCTGTCCCAAATACCTTGCAGTACACCGATACCTAGTGAAATTTTCTCCAAATTAGCGGTTTAATCTTTACGCTTGGGTGAAAAGTGAAAAGTGAATTTCAAGTACTACTGAAGCTTTGTTTGCTCCATCGAGAGTTTTGCAGTTTGTCCAGTAGACATGGTAGATCAGCCCTTGTGCGTGTGTCCACGCCGTCGGTTTAGTGTCTTTTGTGCGTTGAGCGGTTGACCAGTGCACTGGGAGTCAGACAGCGATGGCTCCTCCATAGCCCCTGGTTTAGTGTATTCTGGTGTGTGCGTTATGGGACCAGGTCATGCTGTGGCGCGCGAAGACGGGTACGCTGCCCCTTCAACCAATATGCCCACTCGCACATCAGACAACTGACCGGCTCGGACGGTGGTCTGATGGTGAGGGTGGGGGAGAGAGTGAGGTCGACGGCTCAGCGCAATTTTCGTCACTCTAAACAATCTTATGCGCTTGAAACTATCCCAGTGCGCTAAGAGCCATGACTTGGAAGGTAACCAACTGACGTTATACCTCGGACCCCGTGGTCAGTCCCATTTGCGTTTTGTGTGGAGAGGCGTACTGGCCCCTTCTTTATGTGGCCCTTATGATACTCCCACTCAGTTGGGATCCAAGCCGCCAATCTCTTATGCTGATAAGTTCTTGTTTTGTGTTTGACCACAGTGCGTGGTCCTGTGCCCTTTCCTATCTCCGTTTTTTTGCCTCTATCTTGAAACCAGGACCAGGTACGGAAGCGGAACAGAGAAGTAAATGTATGGCAGGTATATTCTCACTAATCCAGAACGAGTAAGCGTTCTTGTTCCACCCTGTTTTGGTGCACATGGTGAACAGCGTCGAACATGACAGTCACACTGACGTGTGTCAGAGAATGAAAGCCGCAAAATCAATCTTCTAGAATAGGACGCCCGAGAGGAAGGATTAACAGTACGGACTTTTTGACTTGGAGTGTACAAACAGCTCAGAGGCTGGTGGCAAAAACTGGTCAGGTCAGTGCCTGGCCAGCAGTTACTGTTGTCCTAACGAGGCCAGGTTTGGGCTATCGCCCAAACGAGGTCCACCTAAAGCAAATCAACGAGAGCCAAATTATTACTTAGCATAAAACTCACGCCATTAGTTGGGGGTTACGTGTGACGAAGGAGTTCAACAGACTACGCACGTGTACTGAATCAAGGTGGCGAAGGTAAGCTTCGGGGCCCGCTTATATGAAACTATATTGCCATGTCCTTGCGAAAAAAAGTAAGCCTATTGGTTTTTTAAAGTTAAGATAAATAGGCTGAAATTATTTGCGTACGAATGCATCCCATCGGAGCCGATGGGGTATCATAGTGCAGAGGTTAGTGAGTTGCACTATACGCAGCTAACAGAAATTATAAGCACAGGTGTACCTTAAAATTCGTTATGAAATCATTCCCTAACTGTTCGTCACCATAATAATGTCCGCGTTGTTTGGGGACCCTCAGTTCGAAAGTAGAACCTAAATATCCTTAATGTCTGATGACAAGGACGAGTGTACGCCAGTCAAACATGGCTGAGTACTTTCCATTTCAGAAAATGTTACATAGGATCCTAGAGCAGCATCGCGAGTGTCATTCAAGGGTCATAGTGAGCTAGGAAATCTTCTAGGGCATCCCCTGAACACATCCCGAGTACTTCCTACCCTTTCCGTCTGACCGCCAACGGGAAATGGGAGCTGCCATCTCTAAACGCAACAAACCTGCGCATTCCCCACATACAATCAAAACAGCTTGGTGCACATCGTTCACGGATAATTGCACAGTATTCTAAATTACTGCTGACATTACTTTGAACCATAACGCAGTGACCAGAACACTGCTGGGTAGCGAACTGACTAGGTTCAAACCTTATAGGTGCTAGCACCTCCACTTGGGTTGTCACCAGCTGCTGATTACGTGTCTTTATTGCAAACCCTCCTAAATTATTGATTTCTAGCTGCCACGTGACCGCCTGCGTGGACAGGAAATTCACCGCCAAGAGTAAGTGGAGATGCTTACCTTAGTCCGACAGTTAGGATAGGTCAGCGTTCACACGTCAAAGGTAACTGAACGTTAGATATATAGGACTAGATGGAATGGGATTATAGGGCTATGGTGGGCGTTTGATGTAATCCTAGCAAAATATGACATCGACTGCCAGTGTACGAAATTGAATTTAGATCTACCGATATAGGGAATACCTGGTATCTCACGATAGAGGACAAAACAATTGAATTTGTATCTGGTATTGAACATTAGCAAAGAAAACGAATATGAACGTGGGGTCTGTGTAAATGCAATTTAATAGGATGAGGATTTACATACATATTTGCCAGAATGCAAGGTGTCAGTGAGCGCCCCACCATGTATGCTTTTTTGGGGTCAACATTCACTCCCTAATTTTTATCTGAACACGTTTACGACTTCACTTTGTCTAGGACCAGCTGATGACGATTAAACCGTAAAGGACTATCCCAGGACTATCCGAGATGTGTTTTGACCATTTGCACCCATAGAGCATTCCTGAACCAATAACACTTGACAAGTGCTTAGAAGTCTGCGATGAGAAGGCCGCTCGGGGATCAAATTATCCGGGTTCTAAACCCAGACGGCAGCAGTACCCAGATCGCGGCATGGCACGGTAAAGCACCATATAATGGACATTCCAGTGACCGGTTACTCTGACTGCTAATGGATTCCCATAAATTCACAGACTCTATGGGTATTAAGGTGTACGTTCGGCGCGGAAATAAGTGATTGCCTCCTTCAATCGATACAGGTCGCTGTAGGAAACCCACAGAGTACTTTTAACCTTCGCCTAGACGGGATGCGTCGTAATGCAGTGGGCAAATATGTTGCTCGATACTCAGCTGCTTCGAGTTTCAGTTCCACTGTGCATCAGCACCAATGTCATTTGATGGTACATAAGTTGGTTATAACCAATACAGTGTTATTAGTCATAATTATAATAGTCATAATTCTTCAACTCACGATGGCCATGGGCTCCTTAACCACCTGGGGATTGCTTTTACGAGAAATGCCTATTTTCATCCTACAATCAGACGAGACCACCCAGTGCTCCTTGAAATTTAACTGGTTATTTGATACTTCTGGTGATTTTTCATTGGTATGGAGTACAAATTTGAATGTTTTACTTGATGGTTTATCAACAAAAACTCCTACTACTATTGGTATTACTATTAATACAGTTTTAATACGATGGTTCAGGCCTCAGACCTTCCTGCATGATTATGAGTGACCGATCTCATAAATTGCTACCCAAATTGTGAAAAACATATATGATTTTGAAGGGTTACTTTAGTAGAATTGCGATATTTATTGGCTTGGAGCATACTCCAAAATATTTAAAACAGGCCAAGCTACCGGCTTCCGAATGACAGTCTGTTCTACTGCCTGCATAAACTATGCCTTGTAAAAAATGTCTTCCAAATTAAGATGCATTTCTTCTTTTGAGTTTTGATACCCTGACAAATTCAAATATATTTCGTAGAAAGTATGGGCAGAAGTATTCTTTCCTATCCTTCTTCGGTAGAAAATTGCGCCATCTTATAATGTTTTGACTGAAGTAATGTGGATATTTAGACTGCAAAATGGTTTTTAGTTTCTTGAGATGTTTTCTTGAGCTCAATCTACCATTACACTTGCGTTCAGTGAGTTAAGTATACGATAGTATGTTTTCCATATGAAGGAATTCCTGCATTTCTGCACCTCATTAAAAAGCCATTACACAGTTCTCATAACAATCTACAAATCAATTTCGATTAAGTTGAAGACTTACTGAGGGAAGCAAAAAAAGAAAATATAAAAAGCGATTTCAATGGAAATCAGCGGGATTAAAACATTCGGTAGTATATCGGCAATTAGTTCCATTCGATCACTCGTGTGGGCTATAGACCATCATTGGTAATGCAGAGCGTTAATACTCACTCCCATTCTGCCTTCATGACCGATTGTTTCTTTGCTTGCACTGATTAGGTGAATTCTGGTGTGTGCGTATTCAAACTGCAGTTTATTGTAAAACGGTCTGATGATGACTGTTGCTTCATGAGAAAGCAAATTCAAGTTTGTAGGAACCCATATTACGGTGCTATCTCACATGCAACATCATATAGAGGCTGCAAATCGTTAGATGCAGTATAGAGCAGCAACTTCAGGTTATATCCCATAGTCTGAATACGTCGTTACACCTCCTCAGGTGTGATGCATTTCTTCCTACTGGTTTAATTAAATGTTTTGTTGAGGTTAACTTACACTAACTGCTCAAATCGGAGCTTAGAAGAGATATGTGCGCTTTTCCGTGTACTGATTATTAACACTGTTCTGGCATATGATAACAGCATTTAGGATAGGAAAATTATAATGTTAAAAGAGCACGTTTCTGCTAAAGCACTTTTTGCCAGTCATATTGACATATATTGGCCAAAAGTTTGCTTGAACTCTGTCATACTGCGACGAAGTGAAATATTCTAAATTATAAATGAGCACATCCTTAGTAGTCAGGTTTTTGGGTAGGCGCGTGCGTATTCATTTGCAATATTCAGATTAAAATGAATGAAAAAGGTATTTCACTCGATTGGTAGATATAAGTGAACCATGCTCCAAAGTATTAAACTAGCAGATCTTCCTGGGAAGGATGCAGCGAATGCATTTTCAACTACCTTATAAATTCGATATTCCACGTTCATTTCAAAACATTTTAATTAGCACTCACATCCCCAACTGCTCCAGAGTAGCAAACTATATTGATTGAACGACGATGCGCCTATACAAGCGGTAGTGAGAACAACATTCTGTTTGGCATAATCTAGGCTTAGGAAAGTTCTTTTTAGCGGAATCCAGGTTCACTCTGTTGACAGCGGCCACCGAGTAGATGGCACTGACACTCTTCTGCTGTCTTCTGATTTAGACCTAAAGCCAAATTTCTCCCTTTGATTTACCTGGTTCAGACAATCCTCAGCTCTCCTCACCCATGGAACTGGCAGTTGATTGTTTTGGATCTCTCTACCTTCCTATCGTACCGTTACGCAAAGAAAAATAATCAAAAGCCTACGCTGGTCAAAGTTAACTTTTTTTGAAAATATTCTGTTGTTTCAGCTAACATTAATTATACAGAAATTTGACAGGTCATTAAATCTAAAGTATTCCAAAAACACCACCAAATAGCATAACCGAATGTCGTTTTTCCAGATACGCCGGGAAAAAGGCAGAGGTCCGATAGAAGTCTACCACTCTGCCGGACGGCGCGTGCCCATAGTCGAAGGAAAAAATTAATTTATTCAAAAACCGACATTGGGGATTTCCTTGTCCTGCTCGACAGCAGTTCTGGTAAAGTTTAACACAATCCCAAGCTACACGCCCGACTCGCCCACGTAAATTAGAACCTTCTTGTTAAAAGAGTGGAGTCCTGCCACACGATAAGAAAGTGGAGATTTTATATGTTATGAAAATTTTCAGTCAGCATGTAGCAGAAAAACACGATCAGGAAAAAAGATTTGGTGGAAAAATTCCCTTTCGGTAAAACACGAAAAAATAGCAGGCCTTATTAAAGCAACTCACAAAACATTATTCGAGCTGTAAAATGTGCTGCAGAGAGCTGATAGTGCGCTATAGTTCAATGCTTTGCTTGCACATGTCTCAGCTGCACGCAGGATTGTTTAGCAAGATGTGGATTGGTAAGTCCTCAGCAATATGTATTTAAAGAAGACTCTTCATTTGTGAATAAAGTTGCATTCCGGTTTACATTCTGATTACTAAAGACAGATGGAGTTTGCACATACACTTACCACTTATTCCTGTTTCAAAATTCTTGTAAATGAAGAGTCTTCAGACAGTTTAAGAAGATATCACATGTGAAAACAATTATGAAATATTGAGTAATATTCTAAGCAAATGGCTTCCGTAGCAGCCTTAAGATGACAAATTTTCAGTACTGATAAGCATACGGCACCATCCATAAGGATGTTTGAATGTTCGGGAAGTTGATTTACGGTTGAGCGTGTGCTCAGTGATTTAAATGATTTGAGAAGCCAGACAGTGTCAACTTAACTAGCTCAATTTCTGTCACTCCTTTTCAGTACATGTATAAAGCTTACAGACGGCCGCTGCCTTTGCTTAATGCAATACATGATTTGAAAGTAGTTTCTTTCAGTCCTAGAATATTTGATACATTCCTACAATTTCAGTTATATGCACTAATAATATGACAAGGAAAATGAACTGCTTCAATAGCGTTTTATTTAAATGATGTTTCAGGATATTTTAGCAGGTCATCAAGGCACAATTCTGAACAAAATTTATTGAATCACATATACACAGGTGTATGAAGCCATTCAAAGGGCTTGTTGAATAACATTGTAGGGATTTGGAAACCAAGGTTGATAGCTTGCAATATCTTCAGTCAATATCCAGTGCAAATGGCTACCCACTCAAAATCGTTCTTGCAACCATCACTGGGCATTGCGAGTGGCGTTTTTGGAATCCGGAGAGAGTTATCAGATGCTAAATAATGAAATCAAATGAACTACGGTCAATGCAACAAACGCCTGAGGAAGTTTGGTGGTGGAAAACGTAGAAAATTACTACTGACGCAGATGTTTAAATATTTGTTGTCAAATATCAGGCAAAATGCCGTCTCGCTTGACGTCACTCCGTTACAGTTTCCTTAAGCACAGTAACCTCCCTATAACCCTACGTGTTGCTAGGAATTTGTTTGAACAGACTCGCTACTTGTGGATTTCTAGTGCTCCCAGTGGCAATACTGGTGAGCTTCATCGCCAGGAAACAACCATGGATATCATCAGAACCAGTAACAAACATGCCCAATTTAGAACTCACACCCGGCCTGTAGTTGCAGTTAGACGACATTTTATAAATTCCGCACCCTCCTATGCGTCTGCCACTCTGTCCTGCTTCCCTCCTTCTGATGTTGGTTTCGGATGCAAGGCGGAAATTATGATAGATAATATGCTTCTTCCAGTTGACTAGCCTCTATCCTTTGAGCAATTATCCTCTCGAGCTGCGTGTAAGTGAACACTGCTTCCAGCTTTTGCATAGCTCAGCAAAATTGCTGAGTAATTATCACGTCATGTATCACGACTGGAGCTGAAATCTTGACCATTAAGGGGCTTGATGTGACCAAAAGTGCAACTCTCACACCCTCTATTATCTGTGGTAAATGTGGAAGCTGCTAATCTCACCAGCATTACGGAGACGTAGCAAGTTGCACTTGTAACTACTGCATCCTCCATGCATTCTTTGTCATAAATCTTACTATTTCAGCAGCCTATTTCAAGGAGCATTCTTAGTTATCAGAAAAAATGTATTGTTCCATTTAATGAGCCTTGTTGTTTTTCTAATCCTTTTTTTTCATATCAGCAATCGAATATTTTACCGAAAATTCTCGAAGATCAGTTGAAAGTTGCAAAAATGCCCATTAAACGATTCAAAAGACGACTTGGCGAGCATACGCGCTGCTTTCGATAACTTCTCTTCAGGCCAGTACAGTTATAGGGAAACGTTGGAACGCAGTAGATATTTAAAACATGAAATCGATAATGTTCGTCCATTTGTGTGGGTTATCTGAGGAATGTGCATAGGGGGAGGGTGATAAGAGACAGTGTGATCGGCGGCAGTAAGTGTTTGGTAGAGCCGTTCTAGGAGAAGGTGGAGGACAGAGATGGCGCGGTGGATGCATGCAGTTAAGCGGCCGTTGGCCAAGCTAAGCGTGGAGCTTGTACGAGGTTCTTTTGTGCGCACAAGACCTGCTCCTTCAACCTAATGGCAGTCGCTTCTGCTGCTGCTAGTAGACGTTGACCCAGTGGCTTGGGGTATTTTCGTGGGACCTTATAAATTACACTGAAAGCTTCGCTGGGGTCCACACTATGCCCGGTGTAAACAAGATGTGCAAGAATGGCACTTTTTATGCTCTTGACTTCCCCTTTGCTCAGCCATGCTGGGATGTGTTCTTTTATTCTTTTGGATAAGCGCAGACTAGTGCGACCAATATAAAATGCTCCGCAGGAGCAAGTAAATGAGTAAATGCACATGGAGTTGGTCTGAGACGGCAACCTATCCTTACCTTCGCCTCATAAATAGGGTTGGTTGAGAACACTATCTGAAGTTTCGCGGCTGGGAACGTTTGTGTAACGGCTTGGTTAAGGCATCTTTTCAGGAGTTCACTAGCCAAATCCCCTAGAAAGGGCACTTTGAGGAATAGAGTTTTCTTTCCACAGTAACCTTGGCAGGTTTCACTGGTCTTGCGACAAGACGCTTTGTAATAAATCGATCTGGGTATCCAGTATCTCGAAGTATGTTCTGGATCTTCCCAAGCTCCTCCTCGATACTATCTACCGTGCAAATTTTTCTGGCCCTTTGCGCTAAGCAACGGACTAGATTGCGTTTCTGTTGGAGAGGTATTAAACTGCTTAAGTTCCTTTATTGCCCAGGCCAGGTTTTCCTTCGATAAACGCTCCTTCGGATGCTGCCGTCAGGTCTTCTGCTTAGAAGGACGTCTAAGAAACGGAGTGAACCTGCTCTTTCCGTCTCCACCGTGAATTTGATCGACGGATGTGCTTGGTTAACAGTGTATAAGAGCTCGTCTACATTTGTTTCTTCTGTGACAATTGCAAAGATGTCGTCGATGTATCGACCGTAGTATCTTAGCTTATTGATCTGTACGCTTAACTGAAATTTCTCCCGCTTTCCCAGTAAACATCGACTAGGAGAGGTCCAAGTGGCGAACCCATAGCAACGCCGTCTATTTGTCTGTATAGTTGGTTATCAAAAAGGAACTGTACATTTAACGTGCATCTTAGTAATAATTCTTTCAGTGCATTTGTCGGTATTCCATTTTCTTGCTCACTGGTTAATAGGAATTCACAGAGGTATTCGACTGTCTCAGTGACAGAGACGTTTGTAAAAAGTGATGAGACATCCAAAGATAGCATCTTCGTGCCGTTTAAGTTAAGTTAAGGTCTCACGAGTCGGCGCTTATCCAAAAGAATAAAAGAACACATCCCAGCATGGCTGAGCAAAGGGGAAGTCAAGAGCATAAAAAGCGCCATCCTTGCACATCTTGTTGACACCAGGCATAGTGTGCATCCCCCGTGCCATCTCTGTCCTCTCCCTTCTCCTAGAACGGCTCTACTTACTGCCGCCTATCACATTGTCTCTTATCACCATCCCCCTATGCACATTCCTCAACTAACCCACACAAATGGACGAACATTATCGATTTCATGTTTTAAATATCTACTGCGTTCCAACGTTTCCCTATAAATGTACTGGCCTGAAGAGAAGTTATAGAAAGCAGCGCGTATGCTCGCCAATTCGTCTTTTGAATCAGTTGAAAGTTTCAAATATGACTTAACAGATAACACATAATATAAGCAACCCCACATGAGATTTAATACGACCTCATTACTTATCCAGTGTGTATGTGTTTGTAAGACAAAAAAACCTGCCAGAATTTGCCGCTGCTGTCTTAGTGGAATTCGGTCTGCATTATTAACAACCGCTATACGATTGCGTGCAACGGCTCTAGATGCAGTTACAGGGCGAAACGAAATGAACATTTGTCATACCCCGATCAGTGAATGCGCTTTCACCAGAGTTTTAAACTGGAGATGGTTTGTCTGGCTCTACAACTTGCATTTCCATTTGCACACAGAGTCCATTTCGTCCACCTCCCAGTTTTAAACAACTGCTGTTTATTTTTTTAATGTGTTCTGATTGCTGTGTATATAATAGCTTCTGCTATTGCTGACAACTAACTTTCGCCGGGATTCATAGGCTAGGATAACGATGCAAGCCATTACGGTGTGTTTGAAGTGTACCGTTTGGTCTCTGCATTGCCTTACATGGATAGGCAGAGTTATAAGTTCACAGCAATAAAGGGAAATCGGCCTTTTTACTAGAAGGAACCTTCAGAAAATTTTACAAATACTTTCTAAGCCGGTTATTATCTCAAAATTACAGAAATCAAGAATTACCTGACGTATTTTTTCCCAGCATGAAGGAAATGGAGGTCAACCCTTTCTCAACTCAGCTGCATACGAGCTTTACTATGTGCTATCCACATGGTGCCTTCCTCGTTGCGTATCAACAATCTGCACCACTGCTATCAGTGTCCGAGTAAATCATGCAAAATGCACACGGGCGTTATTAACAGTACAAGGCTTTATGACACTTTGGAAATATTTCCATTCTTCCTGCATTAATGGATTCAGGTGAGTGGATTAAGTGAATTGTAAACCGATGACGTTAGATCGAGGGACGTGGGAGCATTTTTACTATGAAGCATTTAGCATAAAAACAGTAACTGCACTATCGAATAATGAAACATTATTCGAATGGTTATTTGTCGATTTGAATGATTCATTTGACTCAAAGTTTTAAAAATTCAACGGCCTCGGTGGGATTCGAAGCCACATTGTCTTTGTTATCCTGGGTGGGATTTCCATCGTGGCCTCCGGGGTTTTCGCAACTTTGTCAAATGGATTAATTTAAATCTACCAAAACAGGCATAAATTAAGTGAGTATGCTAGTCAGCTGGTAGATTTTTGATTATTTTTCTTAGAAAATCCTGCTTAAACAGCCGGAAAACTATCATAATTGGTGGATTCCGTATTTGAAGAAGTCTGCAATGATATTTTGAGCCATATTTGATTCAACACACTGGACCAGTTGTTGACTTGCAGTTGAAGTTATTAGAGTTCTGGTTGTGCTCCGCCTTTGCCCTTATTGTCGTGCGGTCAAAGCCAACCGGGGTCACGGATGTTTTAACAATCGAGTCAGATTGTATATGCTAACTTGTCCCTTCTCTTCATGTGTGCCCACATAATGCTTTACTGAAAGCATTCATTGGGGTTGCCTAATGGAGACAAGAAGCTATTAGCTGAATCGCTTTGTTGACACTTGAGGTGTCAAAGGCATTGCCTATTATCCTTACGTAATAATCTCAGTGTTCTGGAGGAGCACAGTGAATTCATTTAGTGCGCTGCGTATGATGGATGTATTTTGCTGGGATATCAGCTCATGAAGAAAGAGGTTCCTTAGTGTTCTAAACCTAATGCTACCTCAGGCTACTCACATGCCCTTTTGATTATTGGGCGTTTCCAGCCTGAATTTCTTCGTGTAGTTTCTGCACATAGGTATAATTACACATATCTCCTTAGTGGAGATAACCCGGTAAATTTTCCGGGTTGATCAAAATTACCTATTAACTAAATTTACTTCGAGAAATTTATCGAAATAAATATTAAATTTGTTTTTGAGTTACTAAACTTAATGAGGCGAAGGTATGGAGATCCTGCTAAAAAATAGAAAATAACTCGGTGCAAAAATACTAGTAAAATAAATAAGTACATGAAGATAGGTTTGACAGAGCCTTGGCGCAAGAGCATTCGCATGAGAGTAGCAAGTCATGGTATCCATGACCCTCTAGTCACTTATACTATCGAATAAAATTGTACGTGAGTTGATAAATATGCACGAAATTTGCAAAGATATTATAGAGAATGGATCAAATGGAGGCAAAAAGTTTGCACAGCATGCGTTTGATCTCTGACTCCAGGTAGAGGCCAAAATGATGACAGAACTTCTTAATCTAAAAAAGGCAAAAAACATGACTTTATTACCCTATACATTGTCTTGCGTGTGAAGGTATGCTGTTTCTGGTGACCATAGAAAACAGCTCAGTGTGAATATTCTATTAACAAAAAAATGTAAATGTAGCTTGGTTTGGTAGAGCCCGGACCCATGAGCAATCCCAAAATAGTAGCAAGTCATGGTAGTCATGAACCTCTTGTCACTTACACTATCGAATTAAATCGTACGTGAGTTGATAAATATGCACAAAATTTTCAAACTTATTATAGAGAATGGCTCAAATAGTGGCAAACAGATTGCACAGCATGTGTTCGATCACTGACTCCAGGTAACGCTGTAATGATAACAGACATCCGTTCTCTAAAAGAGAAAAAAATAAAAATCCTGACTGAACTGTCATATGCATTTTCCTGCTTGCGTAAGTGTGGAGTTCGTTCTTACCCTAAATAATGCCTCAGTGCGAGAAAGGTATTTAGAAAATTATGAAAATGTATATAGGTTTGGTAAAGCCTTAGCCCATGAGCATTCGAATGGCTTAAGCAAGTCATTGAAGCCATAAAGGTCATATTTACTGACATATGCAACTGTAAAAATGAGAAGGGATCAAATGGATGCAAGCAGATTGCGCAGCTTACTTGCTCAAAAACAGAAACTAATTAAAAAAACTTGACTGAACTGCCATGTGTGTTGACTTGCATGCGCAGGTGTGTTGTTCGTGATGACCGTTTAAATGTCTCAGTGAGAGGGGAGTAATTTAAAACTTCGATGTCCATTTAGACAGGATTGGCAGAGCCCTGGCGCTTGAGCGTTCGCATAACTGGAGCAATTTCATGGAAGCTATGAAATTCTCATTGCTTTACACGATCGAATTAATTTTTTCGTGAGTTGATTAAATTTTTCGATATTTGCATTTGTATAAATGAAAAGGGATCAAATCGCGGCTAGAATATTGCGCAGCATGCTTTTGATCTGTGTATCCAGGTGATGACTGGAAGGACTAAAGTAATTCTTACTCCTAAAGCTAGAAAAATTAAAACAAATTGAATAAACTATCCTCTGTGTGGCAATGCTTGCGTAGGTGTGCAGTTCTTGATGATCATTAAAATTCGTCAGTGAAAGAGGAGTATTAGCAAGAACCATGTATATAAAATATTATTGGTAGAACTCTGGTGCATGAGCATTTGCATAAGTGAAGCAAGTCACGAAAGCCATGAAGTTCTACTCACAATGCACAATCGAATTAATTTGTACGTAATTTAGTAATATTTTCCGACATTTGCAAATTAATATATGAGAAGGGTGCAAATGGAGGCAAGTAGATTGCGCAGCACGTTTTAGATCTCTGTATCCAAGTAACGACAGAAATGATAAGAACACTCCTAATTCTTAAAAAAAGAAAAATTTAAAAAACTTGACTTAACTATCACATGTGTTGTCTTGCTAGCGCAGGTGTGCAGTTCGTGATGACAAATAACATTTCTCAGTGCACGAAAGATTTTTAAAACAAACTATGTACCTTAGATGGGATTAACAGAACCCTGGCACACGCGTATAATATACCACATCACCAATATACACCATTAAATTAATTTGTACGTTAGTTTATAATATTTAACAAAATTTGCAACTCTATTAATGAAACGATCGCTGTAGTGTAGACGAGGGTCGAAACTGCTAAGAACCGAGGTGTACAAAATACATTAACGCTAAGTGGAGAATTGTGTCTAAACTACAAACGACAAAAGGACGGCAAAAATGTCAGAGGATTGTTAGAATGCAGACTCGCGAAAAACGCAGCTTCTAGATAGCGAGTGTTGTTGAGGATTGTAATGAACTCTGAGCTAGATCCAGAATGCTATGCATCAAGGATGAAGAGCAGAGTCAGGAGTTCAATTGAGAGGGCGATCAGTAGAATGCAATCGAGAAATGAAGATCAATCGTTGCAATTGACTGCAAGTAATTGAGAGAGATCAGTACAATCAAGATTGCAGCGGTGCCATGCAGCAGTGAAAACAGAAGACGTCCAACATGCCGGTTGAAGCTGGCTGTTGTGTTTTATTTAGCACATTAAAACAAGGGATCAAAAAGATTCAGATGAACAAGAAAGATACAAAGATGTAAATTGTACAAATACCTACATAACTCCCCCACCAGAGCGTTTGTTGTACAAAGAAAACGCTCGATGAAAAAAGCAAAAAATTATACAACAAAGTCCTTAAGATTGGCAGGAAAATGGATATGTCTACCAGAACGAAAGGAAATGCGTTGTGGTGAAGAAGAAGTAGCAAAACGTGTGGGTGGGGTGGTCGAGTGTGAAGGTTGAGTGGAAGGGACCGACATAGGTGGAATGGGTGGTGACGGTTCGGAGTAATTTGATGCAGCAACGGGCGGTGGGACGCACTCAAGATAAGCTGGCCTGAGTCTGTCGATGGAGACTGTCAGTCTTGTCAGCCTTCTGTATGACGTAATACTTGTCCATCCGTTGAAGCACCTTGTAAGGGCCATCATAAGGGGAACAAAGAGGCTTGCGAACTGCGTCGTGCCAGACGAAGACGAATGGAGCAGATTTAAGGTCTTCTTGCACAAAAACGCGGTTGGATGTCAGGCAAGTGGGACTTGGACGCAATTGAGTCATGCGCTGTTTCAATTGTTGAACGAAAGCATTCGACAAGCTAGTGTCTACGGTGAGAGGCTGCACAAATTCGCCGGGAAGGCGGAGAGGTGTACCGTATACAAGTTCGGCCGTAGTACATTGAATGTCCTCTTTGACAGCTGATCGAATACCCAAAATGACGAGGGGTAAGTTGTCACTCCTCGCAGTTGTGTCTGAGTGAGACATCAGTGCTGTCTTAAGTTGACGATGCAGTCGTTCCAGGAGGCCGTTAGAAGCAGGGTGATATGCCGTTGTCGTGATGTGCGCACACTCAAGAAATTTAGTGAACTCACGGAAGAGACTAGATTGAAACTGGCTTCCACGGTCAGTGGTTATGGTGGCTGGCACACAAAAATTGGCAATCCAGTGATGCAAGAAGACCATGGCAATATTTTCTGCCGAGGTATCCGATATCGGAATTGCAATTGGCCATCGTGTGAAACGGTCGACTGCTGTGAAAATATGTGTGTACCCACGTGAAGGTGGTAACGGTCCAACTAAGTCTAAGTGAACGTGATGGAATCGAACGTCCGGAACAGCAAATGTGCTTGGTGGGGAAAAGGTATGGCGATGCACTTTGTTTTTCTGGCACGCGAAACATTGCCTAGTCCAAAGGGCGATGTCGGAGTTCATCTTTGGCCAAACAAAGCGAGCAGCAATAAGTTTGCGACAGGCGCGGATGCCAGGATGCGACAGAGAGTGAAAATGGTTAAACACTACCTTACAGTAGGATAATGGAACAACAGGTCGGGGAGTGCCTGCGGACCAGTCGCATAAAATCGTACCTGGTGATGCTGGAAGTGGTGCATCTCGAAGCTGCAGAGTACTAGATTAACGCAGATAAGCAATGGACTCGTCTTCTAGTTGAAGGTCTGCAAGCTTCGCCAGGTCAAATTTGGATGACAAGGTGTTGATGTCCGGTCTCGATAATGCATCAGCAACGACATTGTCGCTGCCTCGGACATAGCGGATATCAGCAGTGAACTACGAGATATAGTCAAGGTGACGCACTTCTCTGGGCGAGTACCTATCTGGTTTGGCCTTGAGGGCATAAGTAAGAGGTTTGTGGTCGGTATGAACCCGAAAATCTCTTCCCTCTAATAGGTGGCAAAAATGACGAATAGCCAGGTATATAGCCAGGAGCTCGCGAGAGAAAGTACTGTAGCGAGTTTGCGCCAGTTGTAGCTTCTGTGAAAAGAAAGCCAATGGCTGCAACTGGTTATTCACCTGTTGATGTAAGACTCCGCCGACAGCACTGTTGGAAGCGTCAGTGGTCAAAATCAACTGCGTAGAAGCGTCAGAGTTGAGGTGGTGCAGCATGGTCGCATCAGCGAGGGCCTTCTTGGCTGCCTCAAAAGCTGAGTGAGCTGCCGGTGAAAGTTCAATCGGCTTGGCTTTTCGACTTCAAAAGATCAGTCAATGGAGCCAGTATTGCCGCAGAGTTGGGAATGAAACGTCGGTAATAATTCATAAGTCCAATGAAACGTCGCAGTTGTGTGAGGGTCTTCGGAGACGGAAAAGATAAAACGCTTTGCATCTTCTCTGAAAGTGGTGTGATTCCATGCTGATTGACGTGACGACCAAGGAAATCAATAGAAGGAATGCCAAAAAGACATTTGTCGACGTTTAATTGCAAACCATGTTGCTAGAAACGATCGAACACTTGACGCAAGTGTGATGCATGTTCCGCTGGCGAAGAACTTGCGACGAGTATGTCATCAATATAGACAAAGGTAAACGAAAGACCACGCAGGACCTCATCAATAAACCGCTGGAAGGATTGGGCGGCGTTTCGCAAACCGAAAGGCATGCGGAGAAATTCGAACAAGCCAAAAGGCGTTGTGATGGTGGTCTTGGGGATGTCTTCCTCAGCGACCGGTATTTGATGATATGCTCTCATAAGGTTGATCTTTGAGAAAATAGTCTTTCCAGCCAACATGTGAGAAAAATCGTAAATATGAGGAATGGGGTACCGATCGGGGACAGTTGCTCTGTTCAAAGCACGATAATCCCCACATGGCCTCCAATCATCGGCTGATTTCTCGGGGACCATGTGCAGAGGAGAGGCCCATGGGCTGGAAGAAGGGCGAATAATCCCCAAATTTAGCATGTGTTCGAACTCACTTTTAGCCACCCGCAACTTTTCTGGATGAAGCCTACGTGGGTGGGCATGAACGGGTTGTCCTGTGGTAACTATGTGATGCTTAACTGTGTGCTGAACTTTTTCGGTAAACTGACAAGGTTTAATGAGGCACGGATACTCCTTCAAAATGTCAGCAAATGGCGAAGTTGGAATAGTCAAGTTTATGCCGACCGAAGGTTCAGAGGTAACCGTACCGACGGCGAAAAGTCTGGTTATAGTATCAATGAGTCGACGATGCTTCAAATCAACTGAAAAGCCGAAATGTGAGAGGAAATTGGCTCCAATAATCGGTGACTGGACGTCGGCTAGGATAGAGACCCATTGGAAATATCGCCTTAGACCAAGGTCAAGAGTTAGCGACTGTTGTCCGAATGTGTGAATGACGGTGTTGTTAGCAGCCTGCAATGAGAACTGCGAAGGCTTGAGGTGGTGACGCCTAGGAGGCGGGATAACACTTACCTCAGCACCGGTATCATCAAGAAAATGGAGACCACTCGACTTATCGGTGATGTAGAAGAGGCGACTGGGTCGCGGTTGGCCAGCAGCAGTCGTCACCATTACTGGCTGGCGTTGTCGTTTAACTGTTGCGGCTTCTGTGGGAATTTGCACGGCGGAATACACCTACGTGCTTTCACGCCATAGGTACGATGGTACCAGCACACGGTCTGTGGCTGCCGTTCCCGTGATTTGGACCGTTGACGTTGATATGTTTGACGACTATTTGACTGGAAATTGTTGATGATAGAACAAATGTTGCTGCCTTGTGCGCATAAAAGGCGTACGGTATCCTTTAAATCTTCATAATCACTGCTACGCACGATATTTGATGCTTGCGAAAGGTCAGATGAAGGTGCGGCCCGTCGATAGGCACTACAGCACGATAAAAACGTCACATAGGGAGGGTTACGTTCTGCCTTTGGAGTGCCTTGATGAGCAGGAGTGTCAATATTATCAGATCTGGAAGTGGATACCGATGTCTGTTGAAGACTAGAACATGCGGTACCGCTTGGGTAGCATTCCATGATTCTGGCTGCATTAGTGGCTAGTTTATCCAATGAGGTGCTCGTGTCGAGCATAGCCAATACCCGCTGCATGGGCAGGGGAAGCTTATTAAGCCAGATCTGTCGGAAAATTGCATCATCCATATGACGACCAGCAAGCAAAGAACGCATGTGTCGCATAAGTTGGGAAGGTGTTTGATCGCCAAGTTCGACTTGCGTGAAAAGCTCACGGAGAATTCGATTGGCCGACTTGGCCACACGATTAATTACAGCATCCTTCAACTGAGTGTATGGCTCCTCAGCAGGGATAGGATCAAGGAGGTCCTCGACGTCAACGGCAGCATCGAAAGGAAGTGATTGCACTACGTATGAATAACGCGTGCGTTCATTGGTGATACGGCGCGTCGAGAAAACTGCCTCGATCTGCCTAAACCATACGCGAGGGTTGCTCGGCGTTAATGGGGGCAATTTTAAAGAGAAGCCATTAACGTCAAGAGAGCCTGTGTTAGTCTTATTGTCCGTCATATTAAGTGATATAGTGCTTTATGATAGAAAAGCGGGGTCACCAATTTTGTAGTGTAGACGAGGGTCAAAACTGCTTAGAACCGAGGTGGACAAAATAAATTAACGCTAAGTGGAGAATTGTGTCTAAACTACAAACGACAAAAGGACGGCAAAAATGTCAGAGGATTGTTAAAATGCAGACTCACGAAAAACGCAGCTTCTAGATAGCGAGTGTTGTTGAGGATTGTAATGAACTCTGAGTTAGATCCAGAAAGCTATGCATCAAGAATGAAGAGCAGAGTCAGGAGTTCAATTGAGACGGCGATCAGTAGAATGCAATCGAGAAATGAAGATCAATCGTTGCAATTGACTGCAAGTAATTGAGAGAGATCAGTACAATCAAGATTGCAGTGGTGCCATGCAGCAGCAAAAACAGAAGACGTCCAACATGCCGGTTGAAGCTGGCTGTTGTGTTTTATTTAGCACATTAAAACAAGGGATCATAAAGATTCAGGTGAACAAGAAAGATACAAAGATGTAAATTGTACAAATACCTACATCGAAAAATTAGGCAAGTAGATTGCACAGCATGTTTTCGATCTCTGAATACAGGTAACGACAGAAATGAAAACAGAACACCTAACTCTAGAATAGAGAATATTTACAAAATGTGACTACTCTATCACATGCATTGACTGTCTTGTGCAGGAGTGAAGATCGTGATTTCAAAACAAATGTCTCAGTGAAAGAGGAGTATTTAAAAAATTCAATGAACATTAACAAAGCATTGGCTAACACCTGGCGCATGAGCATTCGCAAAGTGTGGCACGTCATTGAAGCCAGAAGGTTCTCATCACTATACACCATCGTATTAATTGGTACGTGAGTCAAAGTTTATTTACTGACATTTGCTAATCTATTTTCGAGAAGGGCTAATAATTAGGCTAGTAGATTGCGCAGCATGTTTTCGATCTCTGAATACAGGTAACGACCGAAATAAAAAGATTAATATTTCTAGAATAGATAATTTTACAAAATGTGACTGAACTAGCATATGCATTGACTGGCATGTGCCGGCGTGGAGTTTTTGATTACAAACCAAATGTCTCAGTGAGAGAGGAGTATTTAAAAAATTCAATGAACATTAACAAAGCATTGGCGAAGCCCTGGCGCATGAGCATTCGCATAAGTGTGGCACGTCATTGAAGCCAGAAGGTTCTCATTACTATACACCATCGAATTAATTTGTACGTAAGTTAATAATATTTAACGAAATTTGCAACTCTATGAATAAAAAGATCCCAAACTTGGGCAAGTAGATTGCGCAGCAGGTTTTCGATCTCTGAATACAGGAAACGACAGAAAAAAAACGAGATCTATTTCTAGAATAGAGAATATTACAAAATGTGACTGTCTTGTGCAGGAGTGGGGTTCGTGATGATAAAACAAATGTCAAAGTGAAAGAGGAGTATTTGAAAAAATCAATGAGCATTTACAAATCATTGGCTAAGCCCTGGCGCATTAGCATTCGCATTAGCGTAGCATTCGTAGGTCATTAAGTTCTAATCAATTTACACTATCAAATATTTTTAACGGGTGTTTATACTATTTACCAACATTTGCAAATCTATTTATGAGAAGGGTATAAAGCGAGGCAAGTAGACTGCGCCGCATGTTTTCGATCTCTGATGGCAGGCAACGACTCTAATAATAACAGCACGCCAAACTCTTAAAGAGAGAAACATTTAACAAACTGTGACTGAATTATCATATAAATTGTCTGTCTTGCGCAGGGGTGAAATTCGTGGTGAACATAAAAATGTATCAGTGCAAAAGGAGTGTTTAATAAACTCTATGTTCATTTAGAAAGGATTCGCAGGAGCATGGAACATGAGCATCCGCATGAGTAAAATAAAGTCATGGAAGCCATTAAGTTCAAATCACTTTAACAAATCGAGTTAATTTGTACGTGAGTAAGTAATATTTTTTGACATTTGCAACTCTTTTAATGAAAAGGGCTCAAAGTGAGGCAAGTAGACTGCGCAACATGTTTGCGATCTCTGAGGCCAGGCAACGACTTTAATAATAACAGCACCCCTAACTCTTAACAAGAGAAAAATTGAAAAAATATGACTGAACTATTATATGCATTGTCTGTTTTGCGCTAGTGTAAAATTCGTGATGAACATAAAAATGTATCAGTGCAAGAGGCATGTGTATAACCTTTATGTTCATTAAGAAAGGTCTGGCAGGATAATGGCGCATGAGCATTTGCATGAGTGAATCAAGTCATGGAAGCCATAAAACAACCAATCAGTCTACACTATCGATTTAAGTTGTGCCGATATTTCCAACTCTATTAATGAAAATGGCTCAAATTGAGCCACGTAGACTGAGCAGCATGTTTTCGATCTCTGAATCCTGGTATTGACAAATATGATAACAGAACTCCTTACTTTTATACAGAGAAAATTTTTTTAAAAATGTCATTTTTACTCTCATACGCATTTTCTAGCTTGCGCAGGTGTGAAGTTCATGTGGACCATTCAAATGTCTTAGTGTAAGAGGAGTGTTTAAAACTCTATGTTCATTTAGAAAGGATTGGCAGGACAATGGTGCATGAGCTTTTGCATGAGTGAAGCAAGTCCTGGAAGCCATGAATTTTGATACTATCGAATTAATTTGTACGTGAGTAAGTAATATTTTTTGACATTTGCAACTCTATTAATGAGAAGGGCTCAAAGTGTGGCAAGTAGCCTGCGCAGCATGTTTTCGATTTCTGTATTCAGGTAACACATAAAATGATAAACGTACTCCTTTCTTTTAAAAAGAGACTAATTTAAAAATGTTGACTGAACTTTTATATGCATCGTCTCTCTTGCACAGTTTTGTAATTTGTGCTGATCCTAAAAATGTGTCAATGCAAGAGGACTATTATTTAACATTATGTGCATTCAATTAGGATTGGCAGAGCCCTGGCGCATTTGTATTCGCATTAGCGTAGCGTGTCATGGAAGCCATTAACTTCTAATCACTTTACACTATCGAATAATTTTAACGGGTGTTTATACTTTTTACCAACATTTGCAAATCTATTTATGAGAAGGGTATAAAGCGAGGCAAGTAGACTGCGCAGCATGTTTTCGATCTCTGATGGCAGGCAACGACTCTAATAATAACAGCACGCCAAACTCTTAAAGAGAGAAACATTTAACATACTGTGACTGAATTATCATATAAATTGTCTGTCTTGCGCAGGGGTGGAATTCATGGTGAACATAAAAATGTATCAGTGCAAAAGGAGTGTTAATAAACTCTATTTTCATTTAGAAAGGATTCGCAGGAGCATGGAACATGAGCATCCACATGAGTGAATAAAGTCATGGAAACCATTAAGTTCAAATCACTTTAAAATATCGAATTAATTTTAACGTGAGTTAATAATTTTTACCGACATTTGCAACTCTATTAATGTTAAGGGCTCAAAGTGAGGCACGTAGTCTGCGCAGCATGTTTTTGATCTTTGTATCCAGGTTACGTATAAAATTATGAATGAACTCCTATCTCTTAAGGAGAGAAAAATTTAAAAATTTGACGGACATTTTATATGGATTGTCTGTCTTGCACAGTTTTGGAATTATTGATGAATCTGAAACAGTTTTAAGTGCAAGAGATGTATGTATAAACTCTTTGTACATTAAAGGTACTAGCAAGGCATTGGTGCATGAGCATTCGCATGAGTGTGGAACGTCATGGAAGTCATGAAGTTCCCATCACTCTACACAATCCATTTTATTTGTACGTGAGATAATAATATTTACCGACATTTGCAACACTATTAATGAGAAGGGCTCAAAGTGAGTCAACTGGATTGTGCAGCATGTTTTCGATCTCTGAATTTATGTAATGACAGAAATTTATCACAGACCTAATAACTGCTAAAGAGAGAAAAAATAAAAAAATGTGAATTTAATTTCATATGCATTTTCTGTCGTGCGCAGATGCGGAGTTCATGATGAACATAAAAAAATCTTAATGCAAGAGGAGTATTTAAAGAACTGTTTATTTAGATTGCATTGGCAGAGCCCTTGATGAGCATTCGCATGAGTGAAGCAGGTCATCGACGTTATTAAGTTATCATTACTATACACTATCTTATAAATTTGTACGTTAGTTAATAATAGTTAACAAAATCTTCTACTCTATTTATGTTCAGGGCTCAAATTGAGGCAAGTAGATTTGCGGAGCATGAGTTCGACCTTTGAAACTGGGTGACGACAGAAATGATAACAGAAATCTTAACTCTGATAGAACGTAAAATTTAAAAAAATGTGTCTGAAATATCATATTCCTTTTCTGGCTTGCGCAGGTGTGGAATTCGTGATGACAATAAATAGCTCTCAATGAAAAAGGAGTATTTTTAAAAATAAGTTCATTTAGATAGGATTGGCAGAGCCCTGGCGCATTAGCATTCGCATAAGTGTAGCAAGTCATGGAATCAATGAAGTACATTTCAGTACACACTTTCGAATTACTTTGTACGTGAGTTAATAACATTAAGCAAAATCTGCAACTCTATTAGTTTTAAGGGCAAGTATGCTGCGCAGCATGTTTTTGTTCAGTGATACCAGGTAACGACTCTAATAATTACAGCACTCCTAACTCTTAAACAGAGAAAAATTTCAAAAATGTGACTGAACTATAATGTGTATTGTCTGACTTGCGCAGATGTAGAATTCGCGATAAACATAAAAATGTCTCACAGCAAAAGGAGTATTTATTATCTCTATGTGCATTTAAATGAATTTGTAGAATAATCGCGCATAAGCATTCGCATGAGTAAAGCAAGATATGTAAGACATGATATACGAATCCCTATACATTTTCGAGTTAATTTGAACCTGAGTCAGTTATATCAACTGACATTTTAAACTCTATTTATTTGAACGGCTCAAACTAAGGCAAGTAGATTGCGCAGCATATTTTCGATCTCTTAATCCAGGTAACGACTAAAATGATAAACGTTCTCCTATCTCTTAAAATAGATAAATTTAAAAATGTGACTGAACTATCATATGTATTGGCTGACTAGCGAAGGTGTGGACTACGTAAGAACCATTCAAATGTCTCAGTGCAAGAGTGTTGTTTATAAACTCGATGTTTATTTAGAAAGGATTGGCAGAAATATGGAGCATGAGCATTCGCATGAGTGAAGCAAGTCATGGAAGCCATTAATTTCTTATCACTATACACTATCAATTAAATTTATACGTGAGTTAGTAATATTTATCGACTAAGCAACACTCAAAAAAAGAGAAAAATAAATTAAACGTGACTTAAACTATAATATACCTTTTGTTGTTTTCGCTAATGTGGAGTTCGTGATGACCATGATTTTCTAAGTGCCAGCCATGGAGTTCTCATCAAACTTCACTATCAATTTTACTTGTACGAAAGTTCGTAACATTTACTGACATTTTCAACTCTATTTATGAAAAGGGCTCAAAGGGAGGCAAGTAGATTGCGCATCATGTTTTTAAACTCTTAATCCAGGTAATGCCTGAAATTGATAAAAGAACTACTAACACTTGGAAGAAGGAAAAATTAATAAAACGTGACTGAAATATAATATTACTTATGTTGCTTGCACTTATGTGAAGTTCCTAATGATCATGATTTTCTCAATGCAAGAAAGGCATTTAATAAATCTATGTACATTGACATAGGATTTGCAGAGCCATGGTGCATGAGCATTCGCATGAGTGAAAAAATTCATAGAAACCATGAAGTAATCATCACTCTACACTATCGATTTAATGTCTACCTGAGTTTATAATATTTACCAACATTTGCAACTCTGTTAATGAGAAGGACTCAAAGTGAAGCAAGTAGATTGCTTAGCATGTTTGCGATATCTTAATCCAGGGTATGCCTGAAATGATAACAGATCTCCTAACATTTGGAAGAAGGAAAAACTATTGAAAAGTGACTGAATTATAATATGCATTGTGTTGCTTGCGCCAATGTGGAGTTCGTGATGACCATAAATTTTCTTAGATCGAGAGGAGTATTTAATAAATCTATTTAAATTAAGATCACATTGGCAAAGCTCTGGTGCATTATCATTCGCGTGTGCAACGTCCTGAAAGCCATGGAGTTCTCATCATTCTACACTATTACTTTTATTTGTACTTGAGTTGATAATATTAACCGACATTTGCAACTCTATTAATGAGATGGGCACAAAGGGAGGCAAGTAGATTGCTCAGCATGTTTTCGATATCTTAATACAGATAATGCCTGAAATGATAACAGAACTCCTAACACTTGGAAGAAAGAAGAATAGAAAAAACGTAAAAGAATTAGTATTAACTTGTGTTGCTTGCACCTATGTGAAAATCCTATTAACCACGATTTTCTAAGTGAAAGAAAGGCATTTAATAAATCTATGTAAATTTACATAGGATATGCAGATTCATGGCGCATGAGCATTCGCATGAGGTAAGCAATTAATGTAAGGCATGACGTAATCAACACTTTACACTTTCGACTGAAACGTTTACGTGAGTTAATAATATTTACCGACATTTCCAAATAAATTAATGAAAAGAGCTCAAAGTGAGGCAATTAGATTGCTGAGCATGTTTTTGATATCCTAATCGAGGTTATGCGTAAAATGATAACAGAACGCCTAACACTTGGAAGAGAGAATAATTTATAAAACCTGAGTAAACTATAATATGCCTTGTGTTGCTTGCACCAATGTGGAGTTCGTAATGACCATGATTTTCTTAGTGCAAGAGAGGCATTTAATAAATTTATGAAAATTCATGATGACTATGAATTGTCTTAGTGCAAATGTAGCATTTAATAAATCTATGTATATTTACATAGCATTTGCAGTGCCATGGCGCATTAGCAATCGCATGAGTGTAGCAATTCAAGAAAGCCATGAAGTTATCATCGCTCTGCGCTAGCGAGTTAATTTGTACGTTAGTTAATACTATTTACCGTCATTTGCAGTTCTATCAATGAGAAGGGCTCAAAGGAGGCACGTAGATTGCACAGCATGTTTTCGATATCTTAATCTAGGTAATACCTGAAATGTGAACAGAACTCCAAACACTTGGAAAAAGGAAAAATTAATAAATTGTGACTGAACTTTAATATGCCTTGTGCTGCTTGCGCCAATTTGGACTTCGTGATGACCATGAATATTCTTAATGCAAGATTTTTTATAAATCCATGTTAATTTCAATAATATTGGCAAAGCCCTGGTGCATTAGCATTTGCATGAATGTGGAACGTAATGGAAGCCATGTACATCTCATCATTATATTCTATCTATTTTATTTGTACGTGAGTTATTAATATTTACCGATATTTGCAACTGTTTTAATGAGAAGGGCTCAAAGTAAGGCAAGTTGATTACGCAGCATGTTTTCGATATCTCTATCCTGATAATGCCTTAAATGATAACAGTTCACCTAACACTTAAAAAAAGAAATATTAATAAAACTAGACTGAACTATAATATGCCTTTTGTTGCTTGCGCCAAGTGGAGTACGTGATGATCATAAATTGTTTTAGTGCACGAGGAGTATTTTTATTAAATCTAGGTAAATTCTGATAGTATTGGCATGAATGTGGAAAGTCATGGAAGACATGAAGTTCTCATCACTCTACACTATCGATTAAATTTGTACGTGAGTAAATAAAATTTTTTGACATTTTTCAAACTCTATTTATGAGAAGGGCTCAAAGTGAGGCAAGTAGATTGTGCAACATGTTTTTGATATCTTAATCCAGGTATTGCTTGAAATGATAACATAATTCCTTACACTAAAAAGAAAGAAAATTTAATAAAACGTGACTGAACAACATAATGCTTCATGGTGCTTGCGCCAATAAGGTGTTCGAGATGGCCCTGAATTGTCTTAGTTCAAGGGGATTTTTAATAAATCTAAGTAAATTTCGATAATATTGGCAGATCTCTAGTGTATTAGCATTCGAATGAATGTAGAACCTCATGGAAGCCATGAAGTTATCAACACTCTACACTATCAATATTATTTGTGCGTAAGTTAATAATATTTACCGACATTTGCAACTCTAATTATGAAAAGATCTCAAAGTGAGGCAAGTAGATTGCGTGCCATGTTTTTGATATCTTTATCCAGGTAATGCCTGAAATGATAAGAGAACTTCTTGCATTGAAAGAGAGAAATATTAAATAAACGAGAGTGAACTATAAAATGTATTGTGTTGTTTGCACCAATGTGGAGTTCTTGATGAACATGAATTGTCTTAGTGCAAGAGGAGCATTTAATAAATCTATGTACATTTACATAGGGTTTGGAAGCCATGGTGCTTGAGCATTAGCATGAGTGTAGCAATTCATGGAAGCCATTAAGTTATCATCACTCTACACTATCGAGTTGATTTGTACTTGAGTTTGCAACATTTTCCAATAATTGCAACTCTATTAATGAGAAGGGCCCAAAGTGAGACAATTAGTTTGCGCAGCATGTTTTCGATGTCTTCATTCAGGTAGTGACTGAAAGTATATCATAACATTTAACTCTGAAAGAAAGAAAAATTATAAAATGGACTGAATTATCAGGGTTATTGTCTGTCGTGCGAAGAATGTTGTTCGTGATGACCATAAAAATATCTCATTGCAAGAGGCGTTTTAAAAAACGATGTACATTTTGATAATATTGGCAGAGCCCTGGCGCATGAGCACTCGCGTGAGTATAGCATGCCATAGAAGCCATGCATTTCTTATCACTTTTCACTATTGAATTAATTTGTACGTGAGTTAACAAAATGTACCGACATTTTCAATTCTACTTATGAGAAGGGCTCAAAGTAAGCGAAGTAGATTGCGCAGCATGTTTTTGATCTCTGAATACATGTAATGACAGAAATTATAACAGTTATCCTTACTTATAAAGAGAAACAATTTTTAAAAAACGTGACCGAACTTAAATATGCATTATGTTGCTTTTGAAGGTTTGACGTTCGTGATGACCATTAATCATCTCAGTGCAAGAGGAGTATTTAAAAATCTATGTACATTTAGAAAGGATTGGTGGAGCCTTGGTGCATGAGCATTCGCATGAGTGTAGCAAGCCATGGAAGCCATGAAGTTTTTAGCACTTTTCACTATCGAATTAATTTGTTTGTGTGTTTATACTACTTACCGACATTTGCAACTGTATCACTGAGAAGGGCTCAATGTGAGGCAAGTAGACTGCGAAGCATGTTTTCGATATCTGAATCCATGTAGTGACTGAAATTACAACAGTACTGCTTACCCTGAAAGAGATCAAAAATAAGAAAACGTGACTGAACTATTATATGTGTTGTCTGTCTTGCACAGGTGTGAAGATCATGATGACCATACAAATGTGTCTGTACGTGTCAATAATATTCACCGACATTGCATATCTATTAATGAGAAGGGCTTAAAATGAGGCAAGTAAATTGCCTAGCATGTTTTCCATCTCTGAATCCAGCTAACGACTGCAGTGATATAAAAACGCCTTACTCTAAGAGAGTAAACAATTAAAAAAACAGGATGGACTATCATATACCTTGTGTCCCTTGCGCAATTGTGGAATTCGTGATTACCATAACAATGGTTCAATGCAAGAGGATTATTTAAAACAACACTGGTGCGTTCGCATTCGTATCAGTGAGGCAAGTCGCGGAGGCCATTAATTTCTTATCACTTTACACCATCGAATTTATTTGTACGTGAGTAAATAATATTTAGCGAAATTTGTCATTGCATTGCTTTTATCGGAAGGGCTGAAAACGTGGCAAATAGATTGACAGCATGTGTTCCATCTCTGACTCCAGGTAACGACTCAAATTATAACGTGACTAAACTATCGTATTCATGGTCGTGTTTGCGAAGAAATGGAGTTCTTGAAGACGATATCAAATGCCTTAGTCCGAGATGAGTATAGAAACAATTGAGTACATGTAGGTAGGTTTGGCAGAACCCTGACGTATGAGCATTTGCTAGAGTGAAGCAAGTCAGGAAGGCCATGTAATTTTAATTGCACTACACTGTAAAATTAATTCCTTCGTGAATCAATAACTTCGACTGACATTTACAACCGTACTAATGAGGAGGGCTGACATTTAGGCCTATAGATTGAACAGTATATGTTCAATCCCTGATTCTAGGTAACGACTTAATTGATAACAGAACATCTTACTCTTACGGAGAGAAAAATAAAAAAAATGTGACTGAACTATTGTTTTCGTTGTCCTGCTTGCGAAGGTCTAAAGTTCATGATTACCACATAAATGCCCCACTGGGAGACTAGTATTAAAAAATTATGTACAACTCCTACTCTAACAGATTAAAATATAAAAAATATGACTGAACTATCATATGTGTTTTCTTGCTTGCGTAGGTTTATGAGTTCATGGTATACTATAATGGTTAAGGTCACCTTCGTGTATGTTTTCATGCATATGTAGGAAAATAGGGTGTCAATTTTAAGGAGGAAGTCATTGATGCTGGTAAGCCCTCTGACCATTGATTATTTAGCCGTTCAACGACAAGTTAACAAGGGCGACTTTATCGACACGTAAATTTAAAGCGCGATCGAAACGAAACCATGTTTGGCACTGCATTTCAATCATTATTCAGCTGTTTTTGTGTTCTGGCAGCATCTCCATTTCAATACTGTTAATCAGGGCAAATCATTGATTCAATCTTATGCTACAGAAGCTGCATTCGTTCGCGTATGTCAATCGATTGTTTTTAGATTAATAAGCAGAACCTTTTTTCACTTAGATTCGGTGGACTAGAATTTGTCTAATATAAAAATCTCAATAATTCCTGGCAGCCTTTTTGAGGACCTATTCCGTGAATGTTACCCTAGGCTCCAGGGATAAACGAGTAAGAAAGGAGTTTAGGGTTAAATTTAGGGTTAGAAGTATGAGTATTGAAAGGTTTATTTTCCAATGAGTTAAAAGGTTTGGGTTAAGGTTATGGCTCGGTTATATTTTCCATTCCTTGAATTCTGCAGGTTACCTGTATAACAAATGTGGTTTGCCCATTTTCGTGCCTTTCCCGAGTTTTTAGCAGACTATAACAATAACTGCATTTGCTGTCAGCCGCAGCTGCCATGGGAAACAGCATTATTTATTTGCATTCAAATGCCAACTTCCAGTTCGAAGAAGCAGTCGAAGTTATGTTGATTCATTCTTTGGTCCCAGTATTAGGTATGTCATGCGCGTGGTAAAATCAATCTTTCTCTACCACTTGTGCCTTTTTGCGTCAGCAACTTAAAAAAGTTCTTTCTGACATAACAAAAGCTCAAGGGCGCCAATTTTGCATGACAACACTTGGTTTTCAATTGCCAGAATCACAAAATGAGCACATCGTTACTTTTATCAAAGAATGCGGGTATTCTGAGAGTAAAAGGACATTTGTTTTTCACTAATGTATTTGACGAGTATGTCTGTTGCCTTCAGCTGATATGCTTAAATATTTGCTGCTTACACTAAGCATATTGTAATTTATGCAACGTAAGTTAATATTAACAAAGCATTCTTATTACAAATTTTAAGCTTGTATATTAGAACACTGTAATAAATTGTTGTCCTCTGTCAATTTTTTCGACTCATTATTTTGGAAGGCAATTTTTCAGTTAAAATCATAAAAAACTACAACAGAGTAAATACAACAATTAAAATTGTTAACAGAATTCCCGCTTTTCATCCGTTATCCTAGAACGTGCTGAATGCAGTCTTACTTGTTAATAAGGCAAAGATGGCGAAACCCACAGCGTTAAATGACCTCATAAATTCTTTTCCTCCTGTTTATAGTCATAGGAGCTGTCCAAGTTATAGAGGAAAAGCTCCGGGCAATCAAACGGGCTAGGGTTTATTAAGGACAGGACAGGCCTTACGACCGGCATTGTGCGAAGGTAAATTTGTACAGTTGAGCAAGTTTTTGTTACAGCAAAAACTTAATTCGCATTCATTTCTGGCAACACATGTTTCAAGCACTGAACTGTGTAGCATTTCAGTCCTTTGAATAACAGTTTTCTTATTCTTTAGTCAAAAAACACGGCGATCAAACGCGCTTTGAGATAAAATCGTATTCTTTTTACTGGAAGCCTTATACCAGTACGAATGTCACAATGGGAAAATGTAGGTTTATTTAAACGTCATCTTTCATAAAACAAGACAATAAGCAGAATCTATTCCGTGTTTTACACTCGAAGTACCACACGAGACTTCTGCGTGACAGCCGAAAGTTTTGCTCCAAAACTAATATATCCCTTCGTTTGTCTAACTTTTTGCTTGTGATGATTGATGTTGGAAATAAGTGTGGACATTCTGAATGACTCAGAAATCAACTGTAGAAATAAATGTCTTAGTCTATTGAATGTTGCTTATTAGCCTTACAATAGTCCTAAATAAATCCAATAATTGCACGTTTATCGAATAGCTGCTTGAGTCACAATAAATAAAATTTGCGGAATTTAGATAGCGGCAGCTACACTCTCCGACATTCGCTTTGAGGGCTGAGTGTTTAGCTGCACCTTACTTATTGACTGAGGGAGAGTAAACTATTTAGTAAGCTTTAAAGTATCGGAAGACGGTAAAGCATTATAGAAGAATAGAAATCGTGTTGTGTTAAAACAGTAGGCAAACCTGTACTTGCCAAATCACCTAATCAGACTTTGGCTTACGGCTCAATGCTGTGAAAGTCGGAAGACCACCTAGACTTATAGACAGTTGAACGCATTATCTGATCTAATTTTGGGGGTAAATTAAGAAATATTGAAACTTTCTTTCGCACAGCATGCTGGTAAATCCAAATCATGAATTTCTGGAAATAAGGTAGTCCAGTGCTTTATGGGCTAGACAAGTTAAGGGGAGTAGAGTTCGTAAGTCTGCGCTTTTGAGCATTCCGATGTGGTCTTGAAGACACAAAATGCTTTAAGGAAACTCAAACTTTTCAATTTTAACGGTAAAAGCTTTTAAACGACAAGTAACAGTCAGCTAAAACCATTGAGATATTACTGTTTGCTCAGTAAAACACTCAGAATAAGGATTAAATCGACAAAGTGTCTAAGTTGTAAAACTTTGGGAGTGGGATTGATGAGGGCTATGGTGGAAAAGCCTCATTGATGCAGTGGTTGCCGATTCGAATTCATGGCCTTTGGTTATATGCACGACCTCCTTTAGACATTTAATAGAGGACATTCAGTCATGAAATGCTAGCGGTAACAGTAAATTTCAACCAGCAGCCTTTATTCGATATTTGGATAGTCTTTGTAGTTCTTCCATTTTCTCTCTTCCCTTCCATGCAACTCGGTCCTTGCAATGATATAGTTCTCCTCACTACTCTCCTCCGAAAGGTTATACCACCATTCCAAGCATACACAACTATCAATTTCCAGAAAGCAAGTCGCATACCTCGAGCAAAATTTCGCTGAGATTAACTGATATTGAAGGCTTGCAGGTCAGGAGAGCAAAACTCTTTCACTCAGGGCTTTCATGCTAATTAACAGTTTCTCTGGTGAGATCTGCAATCAAAAATGGTTTAGTACCTACCCTTCCGTCAATCCTTTATTTATATATGACAATGATACTTGCACATCCTTCTTGCTCTTGCCTCATCTTTCATCTAGTTTAAGTGACATTCAAACTTACTTGCAGGTACCAACTGAAAACGCGAGTCTGTCTTGGGGTCTGTGCTGCAGTAACCTGATTCCCTGTGTTTCTGTCCAACCTGAAGACAACATTTTTGTAATGATGCAGATTTGCTTTCAGTGAAGTGTGAAAATTATTTTTGCTTTCTGTAACCACAGTGATAGGATGTCCGCTAGAAGTTTGTTTGCTACCTAGTTAGATGTGGACGTGGTTTGATCAGTGTGACAGGGACAGAACAGCAATTAAACCTTCATGTACTGTTTCATTTCTTGCTCCAACCTCACGATCGCTTCATTTTTTAGTTAAGACCATACTTTCAGAATAAATGGTCGATTCTCATTAGTTGCCAAAGTGTTGAGAACGGCCAGATGATGGAAAAGACTTTTCGGATATTCAGTGACGTAAATGCCACTTACAATTATTAACATGTCTATTCCATTTGTCATTGGGAACGCCTACGAGGTTTTTTTCAATCCAAAAAACTACTGATTTATTTCCATTACTGCGTATATAAGCATCGGTTCTTAGGCCTTGCCTAACTCCTGTCCCTAGTAATCTCACATACTGCCTCTTTGTTTGAATAAAACAAATACTTTAAATTCGTGGTACTTGCCCCTGTTTCAGTCAACATCAATAAAAATACTATTTTAAGACGAAAAATATAGTTTGCATCATCTTCCCGGCGGAAAGATTTTAAATCAGAAGGAGAAGATGCAACCGCTGAAACAAGACGTTTATTTGCCTGATGTTTCCGATTCTCAATCGAACTCACCCTCAGAGAGAGTCGCCAATACGTGTACTGGAAGCAGCAACTGCGCACTATTTTTTTATCCCGTATTGACCACGCGATAAAATACATATTATAATTAACAGCATCACTGGGGGGTAGTTAATTATGCAATCATGGCTTGGCAGTCGGCGTCCTTAATTGCTGTAATTTTACCATTCGTGTTAGGCATTGGTGTGATACTTACGTGAAAATTTCACTTGCTGACATTGCAGGTGTTGGGTGCCCATACCCTCCCTAGGTGACATAGTCATCTGCTCTGGAGAAGTATTAGCGCCGGGAGGATTGCAGGCTTGAGATCTATGACTCGAGCAGCGTGCGGCTCACGTAGTTTTCCCCTCTTGCGAAGCTTTCGGCCTCACGACACCGAAATATATGGTCAGGTCTCGTCGAATGAAATGCAACCTTAGAGCTAGTATCTTTTCACCTCAACATTGCTGTCTGTTCAGCCATTCGCGTCCAGAGTTTTCTCTGAGTTGCTGCTTTACCCACAACTGCAACAGATCCGGGAAACGACTGCAGACGTTTTCGGCCTTTGAGGTGGGGCTGTCAGTTTCATTACCCGGCGCCTGATGGTTGTCTCCAGCCTGTGTGCAACACCAAATGAAAATGGAGTGAGAAGGTGGCTGAAAAATTCCAAGACATTTTCAACGTATAAAAAAGCTGGTTTTTAGGCCACCACAATATTTGCGGCCAAGGACGGCATCCAGAAAGCCCAGCTGGTTTTTCTCCTTTTTCTATATTTTAACTTGAATTTGATTGAAGACGGCGTTGGGATATTCTTCGTATGCATATGCCTTGTCCATTTTGATAACGACGAACGTGTCATCCACATGCAGAGCACAGCATTTCTGCCTGTGGTTTCGGAAACCCAACGTTTACATGACCAACTTGGTTATAAGTTTTGAAATCAACGAACCCTTTGGCATTCTTTTCACCTTCTAGCAAATTGTCCGTTTCATCGTATTTTTCACGTAGAACTAAGTCGATAGCCTCAACTGCCAGGTCGTGTGGAGTAGGAGTTAAAGGGCACGTGCCATCAAAGGTACCATGACATCGTTAGCATGATATGCATCACTTGTGTTGAATAAGGTTTCATGCTGCAAAACCTGCACTTGTTCCTCAATCAACGCATTTGACGACAGACTGTGAACTTATTTGTCGTTTTTGGATGGCTTTAGATCGGGTAGTTCACGGAATCTTTTCTTCCGGGCTTCTTCGCATCTTGCTGTCTGTTCACGGGTTTATTTGGCCATCCTCCTTTGAAGCAGTTATGTACCGTTCTCCTCAATGAACTCGCAGCATCTCGTCCGCTCTTGGTCAATTCTGTGAAAGTATTTTCGAAGTCGCAAGTGACAGTTTTAAAGGAGCACTCGGATCATTCTTCTGCCATTTTGAAATACCACGAGACTTGCCAATTCTGTTTACCGGAGGTTTGTGTGGGACACATTTCGGCAACAGATTATTGTCAGGGCAGCTGTGCAGGAAACGAATCTGCGCATAAAGTAGATGACTCAGGAAGTGGGTCTCGCCCAAACAATTTGCTAATGGAAGCGAACAACCGAGTTCCGGGAAGGAGTTGAGACGGAGACGCGCTCGCTGGAACATGGTATGCATTGGCCTGACATTTCGGATTCTCGCTCGAACCCATCAATATAGATAGCAGAAGATAAGGTTACCTTTGCGGACAAAACAAATAAATCAGAGAAATTTGATGACACCCTGCGGGAGAAAGGCCGAACATGCAGCAGCAGTGATAAGGAGGGATGCAACACACCATAAAGTTTTATAAGGCCGAAATTCTTGCAAGGGCGGACAACGCAGCGTGGACCGCGAACTGCTTTTGTCTTGGTTCTCTTGTCTGCAGTCAATTTATAAGCGCAATGACCTCGTGGCTCCATATTCCATGTTGAGCTTTTGCCTAAACAGAATAATCAGCCACGTGCAGAGGACGCGGGAGGACAAAGCTTCCAGTGACAGCAAGCTACATTGCTGAGCCATCATCACACCAAGAATCAAGGACAGTTAATATATTTCAACAATTATCGACTCGGACACGGAATATCAAACCATTATCACCTCATGTACGAAAACCAGTGGTAAATGCGTGATCTGCCTATTGAATTAGGCACGTAGCGGCATGGCATTAGCATGGCTGCAGCACTGGTGTCCTCATCCCCATTATCCGCTTCTGTCTCTGGTTATGCATTCGAACGAGAATCCAAAATATTAGGCTTAGAAACCCCATCATATCTTTTTATTGTTCTTCTTTTTCTATGTAAGAAATATCTGCTGAAATGGCATCTACCATACGGGACTAGCGAGACTAAAAGAATGTATTTCGATCAAGTACCTGGAGGTTAGGTCAAATAAATTACGTTTATATTTTATTGACAGGGCGCTGTTGCTTTTGGGGGTTCAAAGAAATCACATTACAGCACAAAAACGCTCAGCAGACTAAGTTGAATACTCTTTAATTTAGAAATAAGTAAAATCTGCCATTCTGCTTGTATGTTTATTTAAAACGTTTGTGTCATGCTGGTGCCCACTGACAAAGGCTTATATTTTTTCGCGAGACTTATAATAAATGAGGTTGCCAAGAAGAATTTCCTCATAGAGCCGGTGCACAGAGACTACACGACGTCTAATTAATTCGAAAATGGGCTAAGGCTTAGTTTCAATCATATATGGACGGGCAGGTGCCTTTTAAAATTGTGGTACATTGTACGATGGCTTCGTTTAATTTCTGCGAATTGACTGTGGTCAGTTACGTTCTGTCTTCATGGTCAGTTTGACGGCATATGATATTTGATGGTTACCAAATAACCTTAAAATAACCGTCTTTATAATTCTTTCTGCTTTAATCTGTTCTCAGAGAATGTCTGCCCCTAGAGCATGGTTCGAGCAGCTTTTGTTAGCTTATCTCTATTTAAACTGTTTTCGGAAATTTACTTTACTTGAGAAATCGGTTTTTTATAGTTGATACTGCCTTAAGCAAATAAAATATGTTTTCAATTTACATTTCAACATAAGCTGGCTTCGCTAGACATTTTTGTAGATCGACTCTGATGTCCTTTATTTTCTCCGCAATAAATAAACACGTTAGCTGCGCTACTTATCAGTTTCATTGCAAATGCTCTCTTATGTACGTGGAAACATAATAGCAAATTGCCAACAGAAAAATTTAACGAACGGTGGTATTTGAGTTAATAGCGGGTTTTGATATTGAGCCCCCATTTTCTGCTCTCCGTTTGCATGTAAAACTTCTTATATGTACATCGGTTGCTCTATTTTTCCATTAAATAGTGAATTTTAACCTTCCTTGTTTATTTGAACTACAGCGTATGAAACTGTCCCCATTTTGAAGCAAGTCTAATTTGATTTACATTTTGAGACACGTTCAAGGACGATTCTTCATGATGTATATAGTTGCAGGCTTCGGTCATTCGTTGGTAATCTTCCGGTGTTATGTGGTTTGTGTGTTTACACTTATTCACGGGGAAGGAAAGGAATTTTTGTTGAAGTTTTTGGAATTGTTTTTTTTAAATAAAGCATGCCTCTTTCTCTCTAGTCTAATCGCGAATGGTTGTCATCAACAATGTTACTGCTATCGTGGATTAACCAGTTATCCACTCAACATCCAACAATGTCTTTGGTCAGAAAATGTCTAAAACACGTTCACGTACTAAGGTTAGGTGTGTTTTATGGATCATTTGACGATTTTCTTGTTCAGTTAACTCGGTTAATTATAATATTTTTGGCTCTTACATACCTTGTTAGTATCCATAGCTATCGAATGGCGCGAATAAACAGTTAAACAATGGTTAGAGTTTAACATATCCTTGAGCTTAGGTATAAGTTTTTACTGCTTTTAGCTCTGCTTGGTTAAGGTTTCAAGATTAACTAGTGTGAAGCACATATTACATTTCTCCTTCCTGAGGTATATTTAGTCACATATGAAAACAAAACTCGTAAGAGATTATTTATAGACCACTTACAGTCATATCTTACCTTTTCGGACATGGTTATTGTCAAAATGTCATTCAGACTGACTATCCTAACATTAAGAGTTACATTAACAGACTAGAAAAACACATTTTGCGCATCTATCGTTCGGCAGTAACTACCAGTACTGCAGGAGGTTAGTGGCTGCCATTTATGACCACGCCGACATTTCCGGTGAGAAAACTGCCAGTGTGCACCCGTTGACGATGAGATCGCCCATCGGATCGCCGAAGTCAGCCAAGCCTTTGGACGTATGCAGAACGTGGTCTGGGATCGACACGATCTCAACCTCAGCACTGAACTGAAGATGTAAAAAACTGTCATCTTGCCGAAGCTGCTGTATGGAGCGGAGATGTAACGACCTACCAAAAGCAGGTGGAAGCTTAACCACTTCCACCTTAGCTGCCTTCTCAGAATACTGAAGCTGAGATGGCAAAACAGGATCCCAGAAACGAAAGTTCTGGAGCGGACCGGAATCCTCAGCATCCACGCCATGCTGAGGCAGGTGCAACTGCGCTCGAGCAGCCACATTGGGAGGAAAGATGACGAACGACTACTCAAACGACTCTTATATGGAGATGTTGCCACGGGTTCTCGTCGACAAGGGGGTCAAGTACGACGCTACAAAGACACTCTGAAGACGTCCCCGAAGCAATTGCATATCAACCCGGAGTCCTGGGAAGACCTTGCCCGGAATCGATCGGCTTGGAGAAGAACGGTGAAGACAAGGGCAGCAATCTATGAAGCCAACAGGATCGCCGCTGCCAAGACCAAATAGAGCGGCACGAAAGTCACCAGCGCCCGTAACGTTAAGCGCCGTGGTTGGAAGGTTGCCAACTGAAAATTACACTCAGACCTCGCAGTTAGTCCAATGTGTGTTGTGTGGAGTGGCTGACTGGTGGTCTGAGAGTCAGTCTGTGATGGCTCATTCTTAACGTAACCTCTGGCTATCTCACACATGTGAGATGTAAGCCGTTCAACCCCCTGTTGTGTGAAATCCTGGTGCTTGTGTTTGGGGGGCCAGGACGTGTACGTAGTACACGTAGACGAGGTCACCAGCAGCTGCGCCCACTTCCGCATCAGACCACTGACCTGCTCGAACAGCGGTTTGACTGTGCGGGTGGGGGAGAGAGTGAAGTTTACAGCTCAGTGCATGTTCATCACTATAAACAATTTGACGCGCTTGAAACTATCACGGTGCGCTAAAAGCCCTGGCTTGAAAGATGCCAACTGACGGGATAACTCGGACCACGTGGTCAGCCCAATGTGTGTTTTGTGTGGAGTGGCTGACTGGCAGACTGAGAGTCAGGCTGCAATGGCTCCTTCATAATGTGGCCTTTATGGCACTTCCACTCCGTGGGATCCAGGCCAGGTGTGGTGGTACGCCCAGGGGCGGCTCCGGCCGCGCCAGCCACCTGCGATCTCTTCCATTTCCGGTCTTCTTGCCTGTGTCGTGATACCGGGTTCAGGTGGAGGAGGAGAGAGTGCGGTAGCTGCAGTGCAAGGCTACTATCACTTAAAACTAATTCACTCGCAAGTCACCGTCCCTGCACCACCCTTACCGTGGAGCATACGGTGGGCATCGTTGAAATCGACGGTCGACCTATCGTGTGTGCATACGTCTAACAGTATAGTCAAAAACCTCCCCCTCGGCACAGATTTCCTTATTTCCTCCAACCTGCCAAAAAATAGCACCAGACAATATAATCTGCGCACTAGCCTGCTAAATCTCACCGCATTCAAACACCAAACATTTTGGCTGATATTCTGAGAACCATTCTAAAATGCTTTGTTTTAAATCAAGCAAATTACTGGTTTACATACTACATTAACTATTAATTCCCAAATATCTTAAATAAAATCATAATCAAAATTCTTTTTAGAGCAGTTTGAACTTTTTGCTTTTAATTTAGTATGTCAGTTGTAAGGCATGCATTAGGCCTTTAGAATATATGTATGTATCTGCTTGTTTCAGTTAAGTGTGCTATAGGTATTTCGATCGTACACAACTAATTACTAATTATAAGTAAGTTATTGTTGCATTTAACAAATATTTGCCTGTTGATTCTGAGAAATATGTTCTTTTATCAGCGGAGTCATCGAGATATTCGGGATTTCATGTGAAAGTTGGGCAATTTCCGTTAATTTGGCAATCTACTACAAATAGCAAATACTCTACTCTACCAACATGCGTTCATGTCACAGTTAAGTCGTTCTTGATTTTAATATAGGAGCTCCTGCTGAAAAAGGCAAGTCATGCTGTCTTAAATAAATCTTAAAATATTTTCGGTTGTTTACATTCTCATTAGAGAAGAAATATTGAAAGGAACATTTATATTTGAACTGTCATACAAACCTGTCAGGAATTTTAAAACATTACTGTCATTCTGAATAGAAAAAAAGATAATTAGCTGAAACACTACTTTTGTCTGTAATTTCAGATCGCCGCTGGAATTCGATATCGAAAATATCATGAGGTAAAGATATCTGAAGCATTATGCGTAGAATAATAAAGGTTATAGTTAGTTTCTTTTTATACTGCTAGTAAAATTGCAGTCACCCAATTTACCGCGGATAATAGATGTTGTGAGAATTGCCCTTTTGGTCACGTGTAGCCGCTGATTGGTTAGGATTTCAGCTACAGTCGTGGTATATGACATGATAATTACTCAGCAATTTGGCTGAGCTACACAAAACCTGGAATCAGTGTTCACTAGCACACTGCTGGCGAGGATAATTGCTCAAAAGATTGAAACTAGTTAAATGCAAGAAGCAGATAATTTATCATAATTTTGTGTTCGTATCAGAAACCCACGTCAGAAGGAGGGACGCAGGTCAGAGTGGCAGCCGCATAGGAGAATGTGGCATTTGTAAAATGTCATTTAACTGCAACCACTGACCGTGTGTGAGTTTATATTTGGACATTTTCATTACTGGTGCTGTTTAAATCCTTGGTAATCCTCCGGTGATTATGCTCTCCAGTACTGTCACTAGTAACACTAGAAATCCTTAGGTAGCAAAAAAGTCCATTCAGGCAAAGTCCTAGCAACGAGAATGTTTGTGTGAGGTAGGTGTTACTGAGAGGCGTGACAACCCTGACTCAAACAACAAGTAACTCACACGGTAGTTAATTAAGGATATAATCGTTGCCCTCCCAACTTTGAAACTGTGATGTGATCACATCGAGTAACACGGATATTTTGCCTGATAGTTACTAATGGATATTTAAATATCTGCATCAACAGTAATTTTCTACGTTCTCTAGTATAGCCATTTTACCCGCATTTACACGAGATACACTAAACTACACCAGGAATTGGTACATTGTTGTTTCTTGGTGATTGTGTGATTCCGAGGCCTCTTTTTAGTTAAGGTGTACTTAACATAAGTTCGGATCAGTACAGTTTAGTTCGGCATCTTTCCTTCACATGAACGATTTTGAACTAGCAGCCAGTTGCTCTGAATATCAGTTGAGGGTACTGCATGCTATCACCCTCGTTCTTCGATTCACTGCATGTCTTCTTAAAAAGCACATTGAGCGTCCTACAGACCTGCGTCTCTGACAGACTTGTTGGTTGCTATTTTTGCTCAATACTTTGTCGTATTTGTTTATTCCTTAGCAGTACTTTTAACTTTGCATCAGACAGATAATCACGTAAGAGAGGCCCATTTGATTATTCTCATTCTCATTCATCATGAGTTTATGTACAACAGAAGAGTGTGCTGATATTTTTCATGTCAAGTTCTAATAAACTTTGATGAATATTGAGAGAGAAAGGTACGCTTTTTTATGATAATAGAATTCAAAATTTTCAACAAAAATCTTCCATTCACCATGAATAAGATTTAACACACAAATTACATACCACCCGAAGATCACAAAGAATGGTCAAAGACTGCAATTATCAACATCGTGAAGAATCGTCCTTGAATGATTCGCAAAATGTATATCGAATTGGACTTCCTTAAAAATGGTGCCAGCATCGTTCACTGACCACTTCGTTGTTTTAGTTAAAATAAATAAGAATGATTCATTATCGGTATCTAATGAATGAAATAGGCCAATCAATTTACATATACGAAAATTTACATGGGAATGGTGAACAGACAAAATGTGAACTATGAGTGTATCTACCAGGTTAATATTACAAAGGTTGGTTTCTGAATAGAAGAAAAACAGTGACCACCTTGGTTCTGTTTAAAAAATATAAAAAATATATGTGAGTTTCTACCACTGATATGTTGTTTTGCCAAATAAAGTTTATGTTTTACAATACAACACGGTGGTTTTAAAGATTTTAACGTGTTCTTCATACATTTTAAACGAAAAAATGCGGCAGTTCTAACTGCCACAGTGGAAGGAATACCAGTTTACTTGGACGTGACAACTGAGGATGCCATAATTTCACTTTAATGAAGACGTTTTCCTAAAGTATACGCTAGGAGTGATGTTGGCAAGCTGACCTTGATGCCTGAAAAACCAATAAAGTTATAATTTGCACAAATGGATCATGTCTGGCATCCCTAACTTGGAAGGATGGTATGAGCCCGATGGGCACGCCTTCTTTTGAATTTTCCCAAAATCCTAGTTTGGGCTACTTTTGTTTTTTGAGCACTCGCCTTTTTCAGGCGTTAGAAAATATTGCCATATAAGCTGCATTTACTTCACGTGCCAATTTTTTTTCCGCTGGATGACACAGCTTCGATGGGCTCGGCTAATTAGTACCTCCGTCAGAGTATGACTCGTTCTTTCTTCTATATACAAAAAAGGATCAATAAGCAAGAAATGACATCGCAGTGGCCTTTTCCTTTGTGAATTATTCTTCTTGTCTATAGTACTGGTTAATATGCTATTGTCTATGAAGGCTTTACCTAGATTCCCACGGTTCAACGTCCTGAGTGTGTCCAGTAAGCATTTGAGTGAGCGCCACCCTCAGTATATAAGAAGATAGATCACTTATCATTTCATATGAATGCTTTCCATACAAAGAACATAACAAGCACCATTTCATTGAATTAGATATTTGAATAAGTTAAGGACGCCATCTCTGCAGAATTTGGTTACGTCATTAAAATTCGCCTTCTTTGCCTTTCTTAAATTTGTCCCTGGAAACCGATTTTTTATTTAAATATAACAAGAGAGGAAGAAAAATCGCCATAAAATTTTAACTCAGATTCAGCTTACCTCACAGCTAAATCCCTTTGTTGTTTGCACTTTTCATGTCATATTTCACTTATCGAGATGGTATTTTTGAGTTCACTTTTTCCATTTACGTGTGAGTATAACACTCCCCGAATACAAGGCACATAGCACTATATATTAGCGAAAATAAATTTGTTCCGCAAACATTTAATTATTTCGTGGGTTAGGCAAAATTTGCTATTTTTTGCAATTTCAAATAGAGAGATATGAACGTCAGCATAATCTTTCATGTATTTTAAGGAAAGTACAAAATACGCTTTTAAAATATTAACTAAACTTCCTTGAGCAAATAGACTTGTCAGTAGTTAGTTCATTTTTAATGATCTCGTTCTGATAATAAAACATTTTGAAAATATTTAGGATTCTTAATTGCTGCCCAACCTAGCGTGAGATCCATTTTTTTATAACTGAGTCCAAGCAAACCCGTTTTCATTGTCTGTCTATCTGTCTGTGAACCTTTTAATTTAGAAAAGTGTCCAATTTAGAGTGCTTGAACGCAAACTGTTTGTCTCTCAGGCATTGTAAAAAAATCATTTCAAATAAATGTTTATTGCAGTTTCACGGAGAACCATTCAACAACTTATTTTACTTGACAGAGAAAAAGTGATTTTTTGTAATTGGTCTGAGAAATTCTGTGTAAATTATCTGAAGGATTTTAAAATCATGCTTCGGGAAATTGCTTTTTTTGAATTACCACCGTCATTAGTTTCGAAAGCTATTTCACTTTTGGAATGCTCAAACATGAACCATGCGGATTGCAATTCTATTTTTGTTTATTGTGTCTTTGAATGTTTCGTAAGGATTACTTATTTAGGCCTGTTAAACAAAGTGGGAGAACAAGAAGCGCCCTTAGTACAGGTTGCTCTGTGCCAAATTCATGGGAACTTAGGGTAATGTCTAAGATTATCAGTGGGATTAAACTTAGGCAAAGGCTTACGAGAAAAAAGTAGATGCGATCACTGGGACAAGAGCTTTATTAGCCTGACGTTTCGGATTCCAACTCGAACCCATCATCAGAGTCAGTACGTTTAAGTCAAAGTTTAGGTTTACGTTTTAGGTTATGTTTAGGGCTTGAGTTAACTACAGGGTTAGGCTTAAGATAAGGGCTATGGGCTAGGGTATTATTTCGATTAAAGCAAGTGCTAGGACACGGGAATATAAAACCTTCCAGGAATTGTGCCCAGTTCGCCCTTTATAATTGAGGTGGGCGTTCCTCTTTCCGCTTCTGGTTTAAAGGAGCATATACTTAATCCGTTCCGAATCTTTTCAGAGTGCTCCCGTAAGTGAAGAACATGTCTGAAACCGTCAGTCACCTCCTAACATCACTTGTAGTTGGAGTTGCACACGAAGCGGAGGCAAACCTCAGGCGCCAGTTCATGCAGCCAAAAGACCTACAATTACGTCAGGAAACGTCTGGAGTCCTTTAATACATATTCTGCGGTTTTAGATAAAGCAAGTACGTAGGAGAAACCGAGAGATTACTCCACAAGCGAATGGCCGAGCATGCAGCAGCGGTTGGAGGAATGACGTTAAATCGCAGATCGTGGCTGATGCAACGGGAATGCTCACAAGGTGTGACAACCGTGTGAGCAGCTTGAGTCATGGTTTTCCGGCCCGCATTCAATTAACAAGTGCAATGACCTTCCATATACGTATTCTGTACTACGATTTTGTCTGGAAGAAATTACTAGCCATGTGGGAAGGATGTGAGTAACCAGCAGTGCTGGTGACAGTGGACCCAGTTATTGAATAATAGTCACACCAAGAATGGACAAAGATGGTAAACTCACAGCAATTATTGACTGGGGCACGGACCGACAAGTCATCAACGCATCACCTACAACCCCCAGTGATTAACACGAGTACTGCAAAATATAATAGGCATCTGGTAACCTGGCAACCATGCCCTATAAATACTGCGCATCTTGTGCCCCAAAGTACTTTTTTCTGCAACTGTCTCTGAGGCTAGGGTCAAGAGAGATGCTGAAACACCAGGCCAATAAACACCATGTTAAAGTGATCATGTCTCATTTTTCGCGGCTACTTCCGGGAACTAGCGTCGTTGCTTCTACTAACATCTGTTTAAATAAAATGAGCTTTCAAGTTGTTGGATCTCAACTCATTTCAGAGGCACTGTACGGAAGTGGGTTGCTGTTTACCACTACACAGTGCATACTTGGCTTAAGTTTTATTGATGCCACTGGCTTATGCATCATTGCGCTCTAAATTTAACGAACCATCAATTCTGCTCACAGTTAAGAAAGTACAAGCTGCTGAAATGCGTGATAACTGTTTTCTAAAGAAACTAAACTGGGCGTATATTTGTGTAGAAAGTAATAGCAACACACTGGGGTTTACATATTACGACAAGACTTTGAAGTAACGAAGTATTTCAGTTATGATATTTCCGGTATCCTTGGAAATCTGATTATAACCACAAAAGGAACCATAAAAATAGTTAAGTATCTAATTCGTTGAGAAATATTACTGAAATAAATAACGTGAGTAGAGTTCTCTTGTAGGGTCGCCTAAACAGGACACGGGAATGGGAACCACCTACAGTGCATGCGGAGTTGCACAAAATTCCGTGGACATAAGGTTATCTGGGCGAAGGTTCGGTTTAAGTTTAGGGTCAGGTTTAAGGTTGGCGTTAGGGTAAGGAGTGTGGTAATGGGCTTAACTTTTGGTTCGTTTTAACTTAAGGGTTTAGATTAAGGGAAGGGCAAAGCTCAAGATCAGGTCTACAATTTAGTTTATGCTAATGTTCGTTTAAGCCTTAAGACATGGAAATATTTATCCTTTCTGAAATTCATCGCAGGGCCATGGCGGTTCCCCTTCCCGTGTCCTGTTAAGTGGTCATAAAGGCAAACATAATAAAATCATGGAATAAAGTTTTCCATTTCAACTATCTTCACAAATACATTCATGTTTGAATTCGAGGCACATTACAGTTGTTAGGGTCTTCTAGTGCGAGCATTTTAACACTTCTTTTTCGTGTTTGTGAGACTATAAAAAATAAGCCATTGTGAGTTTTTGCATTTTTCTGGTATATGGCTCCACTTGCTCAAGTCTTCAAAGCAAACGTGTCTGGAAGTTGTGCAAAGTTTTACGTTCGCTGTAACTTAAAGTTTACTTCTCGCAGAGTGGCAAACTGTTAAGCGCAACTGTTATGGAAGATTTTAGGTAGTTAGTGGCATAATTGTTCGGTAGTATCACTTAATCTTAAACCATACTGCAAGCAAGATATCGTTAGATGCATACACTGTTTACGGCCATGCACCAAAGGAAATTACAATGAAATTAAGTTTGGTACGCATGGATCGAGACGCCTAAAATTTCAAGACTTCACACGTAGTGAGCAACGGTGATGATATGGTGAAGAAATTGGCAGCGTTTTTTTTCCAGCATGACCTGTTCACACGTAGCAGCATCACTGGGCTCGACCATAAAACGGTGTGATGTGTAACAGGAAGCCAAAGTTTACTCGATGACTACCCCTTAAACCAACATCTTATCAGAAAAATAGAAGTTTAAAACTGTTCTTTCGTACTGCTAAACAATAAACTGACCCTTTTCTAGAAGTCAAAATTCAATACTTACCAAAACAGCAAAGGAAGAAAGCAGTAAATGACAAGAGGATCATTTAATGATATTTTTAAAAACCGATCTTTACTCCCTAAATACGTTTCTGTCCTGTGCACCGTATATGGAAGGGTCATCTACTAAACAAACTGAAGTGCTCCACAAAAGACTGCTAACAGAGCAACATTTACTGATTAGTGCAAAAAGCTCTGTCGTTTAGCAGGATGCTGAGTAGTTGCACGTCGGACAAATGTACGCCGACTGACACTCGACGTCCAAATTGAGACCTAACATTTTTTTATAATCTCGGATACTAGTTGAGCAATTGTTCCTTTTTTGACTTCCCAAAACATAAATCGTTTGAGAATAGGGAGCCGAATAACTGCATTTGGTGTTCGTTTTGTGCAAAGCTGAATTAGGTTCTATTGGCGATAATATTTTTAACATAGAAGAGGTTATTGTACACCATTTATTGATAAAGAAAGATCAAATTAACGGAACCGTTTATGCCGATGCTATATTACTAAAACATATAAAATTTAGCTTTTGAGCGTTCAATTTTATGGTTTTTGATTCTTTCCGGGAGGCAGTAAACAAAGTTTTGGATGCATGGTTGCTTACCATCAGTTAAAAGAACTTATAATTCCACTACATCCATTTGGTAGGCCTCCATTATAAATTAACGTCCCTCATTAGCACATTTAAGAAGGTTGCCTTGGGTTAAACATATTTATCAAATTTTAAGGTGTTTATTGTTTTTTAACGCTCATAAGTCATGTGCTTCGGCAGTTTAAATATATAGAGCAAATAGCGTTTTCCGTCGTCCGCCATTTACAAAGCTGTGGTAATGTTTAACGTTTAGTTTTCTATACTGAACACCAACTCTCAAGCCTACCTATGATAAATGTCCACATAAACTTACAACCGGAAGCTGTGTGATTTTTAACGACCTCAGTGTTTGTTTGGCCATGCATTACTTAGACAAGAATTTCCCTAAAAAATCAATGTTCGAAGTTTGTCGAAAAACAGCACACGGTTTATAGAGTCACTTGAATTACTTAACAGCTAACGTAACATATGAAATAATTGCTTAATTTAATCTTTGATATTGCGTCTCCGTCAGCTGTGAATTTTTCTATTGGTAAGCTGTCAACGTTTTTTCACCCAGCTGACAAAATCCCTATTAAGCATTTAAAAATATAAGAGTACCCTTAATACAACTTTTCTGTTACCTTTACACTTGTGAGGTGATAACACCAAACATATCCTCTGGTCTTACGTTTTCGTATGATAACAAAGACTGCCATGCTTTCCGTCCCTAAATCCAAGGATTTTTAATTATTGCATATCGACGAGACAATCCTTTAAAAATGTTTGAAGCCAATTCAAACTCCTAGTCAATTATTAAACGCGTATCGCCTATTTCGACGTTAGGCTGTTTATAAATAGTAATTCCTTAATGCTACCATGCTCATTTGTTATCGGATCGGTTGCTCTAAATAAAAATACTTGCTCTCACAAATCCTGATATATGTTCAAAGTTCAGATAAGGCTCGTTCGTTTTCTAAAGAGCTCATAATAATTCGCAAAACCAAAAATTTACTTTACAGTTGTAAAGGAATGCGATGTTCCTAAGGACCGCAAAAATAACTTGGAGCATAGTATCTCCTTTGGTTTTTAAATATTTAGCAGCTTGAAACTCATAGATCTTTAAAAAGGAAACATATTATGTAAAGAGTTAAAAGGTAGCTGACAAAATAATAGTTTTTAAGTTTTTACGGTAAAAATCATCCACAAGAATAATGTTTTATAATATTTGTTCGTAAAAGTATATCTTTAACTTTTGACGTGCCCTGCATGTCAAAGTGCATACGTTAACCTGAAACTCTTTCGAGTTTCTCTACCTACATCAAAAATAATTTAATTTTCTTGATTTTTCAATGAAATCAAGCATAAAAGGATTGATAGTAAACATTTTAACTTTCCTTAAGTCGAATTATAAAGCGTTATCTCTTCTAGTCCTCAAGAAACCCGAATCTTAAAAATCAAGATAATCGGCGGATCAGTATATCTGATCAAAATATTCAAAATATGCTTGATGGTCTAAAGAACTTTGCAACGATGTAGTCATGGAGTGATTTAGACATCAAAACAAAAACCAATTAGCATACACGTGTTTAGTCACCATGCCATTTTCAGCTTCGATCCTGACCTACATAGCAATCTCCATTTGAAACACAGCTACACTGTCTCATATAGCAAACCCGGAGCTACAATGGTTTTGGACCACAGGTTCTAGTGGTAAGTGATTTAGTTTGAGTATAAATTCACATAGATCAGTCCTAAGGACCGAGAATAGGACTTATAATGCGTATATTTATAATGCAATAATGTGTTGGCTATTAAAGAAAGCTCCTTTTCACAGAAACATAAACTGCTACAAATGCAATAAGCTTTCCTCAAGCCGGAGGGAGAGGTTTCGGTCGCAAATTGTTTTTGAATGCATTTTAGTGCTTTTTATTAAACCGGCAGGCACTATTTTGAGGCCGTTAAGGTCCCGAGGCCGAAGAACAACAACCAGATGGCTATCTAACATAATTGATAGTGATGATATCGCCAGAGCCTTCAGCTCCATTGAATTTGGTGATGTACTTCTAATAATTTTGACAGATTGATGGTCACTTATGAAGCCCAACCCGTCCATGAAGACGATGCATTATGCAAAGTGAGATTTTCGACTGAAGAGATCATTTTCATCTTATTAGCCATCACCAAACAGCCATAGCTGTTAACAGCTTTTACAACCGAGGGACTCAAACACACGATCAATTGGTTTGAATTCCACCGCCTCAAACATTGGCTATGGGCTCGTTGTTCCCACGGCTACAATTGGGAATATTACCAATTGTAGATTATCATTATGTAATTGACTCTGATTTCGAGTTTTTTCAACTATCTGCAGCATTAGAACTTCATTACTATCATAAAGTAGAAACCTTTTACTTCTGATTAAGGACATGGCCCTGGCCGCCTTTTTCTCACGTCATGGACAAAAGCCTTTGTAAACTTGAGCGCTCTCTTTATCCCTGGTAGAACCAGGCTGTGTTTCTCCTCAAACTCTGCTTGATGTCGACTGCGAGCTTAAAGAGGGCTAATGTCCGAACGCCGCTTGATTTTTTGTTTCATTTTGTTCTATTCGGATCCATAAAATTACTATTATATATTGGAAACAGTCATAAAGGCATCCCTCACTGCATTTTTATCTTTTTATATAGGATCGTGGGCACTGTTATTATATATAAGCACATGTTTTCAAAAGTAAGTTCGACGAATTTAAATTTTTACATGGTTCCAATCAGGAGTTGTTGTACTAGACAGAATCCGACAGAATGAGTAATACCGATCAGATGTAGGAGATATGCAGGTTCAATAGGGGTAGTCTAATATAATTTCATTGTAACACATCTTTCAATTTTCTGTTAATCTTTAATTTTAATATGGTTTGTCAAACTTGCAGTGTTAAGATAAAAAACATTAGCTAATGTTAATTATTAAAACAGTAGTGTAAGAAGTCGAAACTACGCCTGAAATGCCAGAAATGATACAGAGATTTGAAATGTGGCATTAATTAAATTGTTAGTGCTGTTCCAATAAACTTGTTTGTATGGAATTTATCGAAGTTCCTTTGAAGTTAACGTGAAACTACATCAAGTCCACTTTATCAGACAGAAATTCACATATAGTATAAACACAAAATATAACTTAACAAACTCCATACCGAGGTATAATTCTACCATTTTTATAAAAGCTTGTTAATTATCGACAGATAAAAATTAAGGGGAAGTTTGGGGCCAAGTTCCGTTTGAACTTCAACAAAACAATGATAAAATGAATGCAAATGTCCGTCAAATAATGTTTTTAAAAACAAACTTTTATATTAAATGAGAGTAGGTAGGGCGGTTTATCAAATTACTTCCAAAACCTATAGTCCATGGAAAAAAGGTACTCAGAGTTGTTTCCTAATGCTCTGCAGTCATCCAGTTGAGACAATAATTGGGATAGTCAAATTAGTGAATTCGAGTAAAAGCTTTGTTTGACCCTGATTTTGTGAATGGAAATCTAGTTAGTACGTGGCACATATAACCAGGTTTCATAAGAACTAGATCGTATACGAACAAACCCGGCAATATGATTTGGAGAGAGCCATGGTATAGAGTAATCTGCAGCCATTTTGTACGTAGCAGTGCAGATTAACCGTCATCCAGCTTAGGTTTCCTACTCGAACCTTTAAAATTAGTAACAGCTCAGCACACTTCATTCCCACATACAGCACAGTACAAGAACCACGAACTCAATCAACTTTATCTACTTTTACGCATAATTAATTTTATTTAGAAATTTGTTTTTTTAATATTTGCGATTTTGATCCCTATGACCAAATGGACCTAAATAAAATAACTGCACATATTTCGTTGGTTTAAAAAGTTCAAATGATATTTTTTGTGTATTCGGTGTCCTGGTATATTTTTTTTCAAAATGATGTTTAGATGAATAATATCGAAGCAAACTGAATGGTTTGCCGACACAGGTATTGCTCATGGTCTAAAAATTTGGACTATCGTCGGCAAATTAAATAATACGAAATATGAGGTAGAGTTGAGGGGAAAAGTTATATGGGAAAATGTAAATGCACCTTTGACTTAGTGAACAAAATCCAAACAACATAACTTTAAGTGCTTCAACCAACATCCCCGAGATATTCAATGAGTGTCACGTTCGCGAAAACTATATATTCTTCAGGGACTTTTTTTGCATTAATTTGAGGTGGAGTTGTAGTGTTCGATTGCTGTGACTCCCTGCTATTATTATACTACTAATAGAGAAGAGCATTTTACATTTGACTCATGAACAGCATGAAAAGACAAGGAAGTTGCTAACTTTAAATTTGGCTGTTATAGTGCAGATGGATAGATTCGCACTTTTGACCAGAATAGATTCTATCGTTTGGCTCAAACGTATGAATTCTTCTAGGTATATACTTTTGCTATCAGAATGCTTTTTGATCACTAGTTTCAACGGCTCTATAAGTTAATTGTTCCCGAGCATGTTTTCAGTTTCGGCGCCTTCTCAATTTGCCCACCTTAAATCACAATGAGTCTAAACATACTTCCTGTTCTGAATGCGTTAGTATTGAAGCTGTCTTAGCAGGTGTTCAAATAGTCCCTTTTGCACTTCATTAGACCCACGTTACAATGCTATGTCCTAGTAACTGGAAGCCAAAATAAAAATACGCTTGGTCACATAGAGTTTACGTAGTTTGACAAATAAGCAACCCCCAGCAATGCAGGTTGCTCCGCGTAGTATGTGGCCATTTTCCTTAGTTCTTGCAAAAATATTTTTTTACCCCAAAGGAACAATTAAAGGTGAACCTTTCCTATGTTTTCATTTTAGAAGTGCAGATGAAGTCCATAGATATGTTTCGACCTGCGAGCACACGTAAAGATGAGTTTCGGTATTTAAAATGTTTGCATCTTTGGAAATTTTGTTAAACTGTTCCTTTGGAAAATCTAGCATCCACTGAGAAAGGAATACGCACAAGAAAGCCAGGCATTCACATTGGCCATCGTGGCAAAAATCCTAGAATAATAGAGACGCTATGTTGGAAGCAAAATCAAATGTATTTTACCGTAAAATTGATTTAATTACGTATTTTAAATGTTCGAAATTGGCTCAACAATTATCATCACGACAGTTTATCTTAAGTGCATTATATTGTGGAAACGTTTTTCCACAGAAGAAAGATTCTGAATTCCCAAATATGACAATAACATAGAAATAAATCTCACATGATGCTACACGCGTCACGCCGAAATTCGCACAACGATTGCCAAGAAGTGCCTTATTGTTCATTAAGCACGAACTGACAATGTTTTTGAGTTCGCAATGTCTGTTGCTTATTACGTCATGGCGTGCGATAAGCAAAATATTAATAAATTGCAATTTCACAAACTTAAGTCCTTATATACAGTGAAGTCAACTGTGTTGCCACGCGTTTATCTTTCTGATAACAAACAGTCCAAGATTTTGAAAACATTTGAGTTTGTTTTTTTTACACGGTTGTTTGCAATACATCTGTCTGCATAGACTTATCTGCTTCAGTTGATTGACCTCGAACGGACAAAATAATTATTGGTTAGTACAATAAATCATCCTTTACCGATACGTACAAGAAATAAATCAAATATGTTGCATCTAATTTAACTTGAATCTGTGTTCACCTGATGACCATGCCAGATTTTTATGAAGTCTGCTGTTTAATCACGAGGATCAACGTTTGTTAACACGCACTGAGATAATAATCAAAATCCTTTGCTGTCTTGTTTAAGATTCCGCCAAAACTCATTTAAACCCGTTTATGTGAAATATGAAGCAATAATGTTAAAGAATATCAAGAATTCGTTTCCCCGCTAATGCGTTTTTATAGATTTGAGTCCAAATGAAAAGGGAAAAATTGGCTTAATGGCAAAAAAATTTAAATCGAAAAATGTAGTTGCTGTTCTTTACCTGGTAATTCCTGATTGCATGATAGAAAATAAAGCACGCGTGAAAACATTAAACGTATATAGTCGTGCGGTTTCACCGCGTGAAAGGGGGGCCATAGGTCTCATGACCAGGCATCTTATTGTCGTCTCAGATCTGTGGCGTGTCATAAGACCCATGGCCCCCTTTCACGCGGCGAAACGGCGAACTTCGTCTATCATCTTCAATGCCGTTCATGTGAGGTGAACTATGTCGGAGAGATCGGTAAGCGACTACAGACCCGCATGAGTGAGCACGCAAGGGCCGTAAGAAGGACGGATCAGCTTTCGTTGGTGGTGGAACACTGTGCGGCCTCTGGACACACCTTTTCTTTCCGGAACGCCAAAAGCCTAGGCCGAGGTCCCCACCAAACAGCCAGAGAAACGCTCGAAGCCTCGCACACTGTACTAACTTCCATCAACCGCTGTATAATTCTCCCGGCGGCCTCCCAGGCCTTACGAGTGCGCCTCAATCAACGAGATCGCAGGCGAGATGTCAGACTGGTCGCGGTCGCAAGCAAACGCATACCGAGCCAGAACACAGGCCTGAGCGATCCTATGCCACACACCAACGCATTCGTTTGGATACGTTCGGAGAGCTCAAACCAGCAAGACCTCCAGTCAGACTTAATCAGAGACGTAGGTAAACATCGTTTGCGCATGAACAACGATGATGAACATCTCCAACCCGATAGGAACGAAGACAGCGGCAACGACTCAGCAACCACCGATAAGACGCGCACGGACAAATGCAAACGGTGGACGAGAAACAGATATGCGGAACCGGAACAACAAACGCGGGCAATGCAGACGAGGTCAATGACCCTTACCAACCCAACACAGCCCCCAGACGAGGCGAGGGAGAAAAAAAGCAATGACCAGCAGGACAGCTATAAACTCCCTACCCCACCTCCCCTAATGTGAATCTTGCACGAATAGCCGTAGAGCCAGCAGAACGCCAGGATGCGCAGCACTCATAAATACTGTAAGGTGCGTTACAGAACCCACCTCCAACAATAGAATCTTGGTTGATTTTGAAACGTTAGGACATTAAACCTATTGTTCCTTTGATATTCTCTTGGTATTATTTATGCCGGGAGTGCGCATTTTCACTTCAATTTGCAATGTATTTATATGGTATTTGGGAGCTCACCGACCATTTAACGCCCAAAAATAACATTATTAATATTCCCGATCAAAATCGGCAAGAAAACGAGCTCGTTGTGTAGTAGGTAGAGCGTTGAACTTCTGCCCAACAGGTCGTGAGTTCTAGCCTCAGGCGAAGCAGCGCCTGGCGTTGGGTATGGCTGGCTGATTATGGCTGATAAGCCAGAAATGGCCATTACAGTCTCCCTAATCTTTGTATGTTATATCATTCTGCAAATATATATATATATATATATATATATATATATATATATATATATATATATATATATATATTGAAAAGAAAAATTCTCTTCGGGAAATGGAGTTTTACTCGTAAATTTTCAAGTTGGTGACACCAACCCGTCGTCAGACGAAACGAACAGAGGAGAAAGTGAAGTGGCGTGACAGGACAGATGGTGACAAACAAACAGCTGGTGTGAGTGGGTGGTGGGTGGACCAATAATCGGGGCATGTTTTGGGACGGGGGAGGTGAGGAGAGAACAATTACATTGGCTTGTTTGGGAGGGGGAGGTGGGCGGCGAGTAACTACGGCCGGTTAGATTATCGGTCATGGTTCCGGGTTGGATTCAGGGGTCACTGCGTCGGTTGGAGGTGTCGGAATGTTTAATTGCGGTTCACCATGTGTGAGGTGGGGTTGGCGACAAGTGAACAGACATGGTGAACCGCAATTAAACATTCCGACACCTCCAACCGACGCAGTGACCCCTAAATCCAACCCGGAACCATGATCGATAATCTAGCCGGCTGTAGTTACTCGCAGGCCACCTCCCCATCCCAAACAAGACAATGTAATTGTTCTCTCCTCACCTCCCCGTCCCTAAACATGCCCCGATTATTGGTCCACCCACCACCCACTCACACCAACTGTTTGTTTGTCACCATCTGTCCTGTCGCGCCACTTCACTTTCTCCTCTGTTCATTTCGCCTGACGACGGGTTGGTGTCACCGACTTGAACATTTACGAGTAAACCTCCATTTCCCGAAGAGCATTTTTGCTTTTCATTATACTATCTCGGGATGCAAACCACCTATGTAATTCAATATATATATATATATGGTGATAAGGTGGAACCGACAAAGACAAGGGAGACCGGAATGGCCATTTCTGGCTTATTAGCCGTCATCAGCCAGTCATACCCAATCCCAAGTGTGGAACACCTGGGATTCGAACCCGCGACCTTTGGCATTTGAGTCGAACGCTCTACCATTGAGCCACGGGCTCGTTGCTTTGTCGGTTGTGATCGGGAATATGATGGTAGTGGGGGCTCACCGATCTGCTTAAGGAACATGTATGTTCCGTTGTGCCCTGGAGCTCAGACTAGAGTACTCGCAGGCAGTCGCATAGCGACGTGTAGCATATGTTGATAAGGTGGAACCGACAAAGACAAGGGAGACCGGAATGGCCATTTCTGGCTTATTAGCCGTCATCAGCCAGTCATACCCAATCCCAAGTGTGGCACACCTGGGATTCGAACCCGCGACCTTTGGCATTTGAGTCGAATGCTCTACCATTGAGCCACGGGCTCGTTGCTTTGTCGGTTGCGATCGGGAATATGATGATAGTGTGTGGCTCATCGATCTGCTTAAGGAACATTTATGTTCCGTTTTGCCCTGGAACTCAGACTAGAGTACTCACAGGCAGTCGCATAGCGACGTGTAGCATATGTTTATAATGTGGAACCGACAAAGACAAGGGAGACCGGAATGGCCATTTCTGGCTTATGAGCCGTCATCAGCCAGTCATACCCAATCCCAAGTGTGGAACACCACATTATCAACATATCGTACATGTCACTATGCGACTGCCTGTGAGTTCTCTAGTCTGAGTTTCAGGGCAAAACGGAACATAAATGTTCCTTAAGCAGATCGGTGAGCCACACACTATCATCATATTCCCGATTGCAACTGACAAAGCAACGAGCCCGTGGCTCAATGGTAGAGCGTTCGACTCAAATGCCAAAGGTCGTGGGTTCGAATCCCAGGTGTTCCACACTTGGGATTTGGTATGACTGGCTGATGACGGCTAATAAGCCAGAAATGGCCATTTCGGTCTCCCTTGTCTTTGTCGGTTCCTTTCCATATATATATATATATATATTGAAATACGAGCATCCCAAAATATTTAATTAGAAGGGATGCGGTTCTTTGGGAAAATACGAATTTTAATACGTAAATTGGCAGAACTGGTGCCCCAGCTCGTAGTCAGAGTTTGGGATTGTACAAGAACAATAAAATTATTAACCATGTCTAACAGAAGATTCTACGGTTGGGTGATGTCTGCGCCAATACGCGTTAAGACGAGATGACCTATCCCAGGTTTTCCTGCACACACTGGTTACTGGTCATAAATTTGCCTGGGAGAGCATTCGGATCGTGGGCAACCGCCCAATGAGAAAAGGCCACGAATTCCTGAAAACAATGCACTCATAGGAGGCGTTCATCAATCGGTATATCTATTTAGCTGCCCCATACAAATTCCTCAAGCACAAATTGAAATGTGCACGAGCAATCATGATGAGATGACAAACTGCACTTAATACACATTAGCGCAACCATCGCTTATCGTAGAATCTACTATTATACACGGTTACTTAGTTAATTGTTCTTGTACACATTCCAAACTCTGACGACGATCTGGAGCACCAGTTTCGGAAAGTTACGCATTAAACTTTGTTTTCACCCAAAGAATCTCATCCCTAATTCTTCAATATATTTGTGTGTGCGTGTGTCTGTGTGTGCGAATGTTTTTGTTTCCTTCCTATCTGGTGGTCAGGGTTTTGCTTTGATCAATATAGGCAAGTAAGCCCGAAATTTTTTTGTATCGATATACCTACATCTCTGTCGTCTCCGTCTGCTATACACCTATATAATCTTTCAAATATCGTGCAGCTTACATTCTGAGACCCTCGGGAAAATTTTAATTTTTGAAAAGTACCATATACATTTTAAAGTTTTAGAAACCCTCCATACAGTCTTTTAAAACTAAACCCTTTTTAACCACTTCCTATTCTTTTAACTCTGTACTTTACACTCCTAAATATATCTAGGAATATAATGAAAATACGGGAAAAACCGTGAAATACCGAAAATCTACGAAAATATACCAAGTGAAGACGCCCGAAGTATCAAGTCTGTACAAAGAAATCCGCGACGTGACGAGGATTACTGTATTCTGTATAATGTGCTTGCTAGGTAGTATGCCATCTATTTGATAATGCCGCCCATTTTGTCTGAGATTCCCACCATGTTTATTATATTTGAAACGAAAAGTTATGCACCCTGAGTGTAAGGTGACCAAAGAGATTAATACAGACGAAGGGCAAAAATGAAATATCTTACTTAACCTATCACTGGAATCATTATATGTACTGTAATTATATAGCTACATTATATGCTTAAATGAGGATCACGCTAATGGTTAACCAGGTAAGGGATATCAACATTTTATAGGAATCTTAATTAGATAAGTGAGCTGATGTTGGCATCCTGAGCCCATATCTATTATCATGTTAATTTAAGTCACTTGTATGGGTTAAGCAGGGATTTGACATGAGAGAATACCTTTTTAAAATGCTGATTTGTGTTTCTGCATTCAAAGACTAAATTCTTTTATGTCAGACTTGCGTACTTATAGGGACAGCTGTAACATGGAATCTGATAAATGCTACTAGAATGCACATGGGGTTAAGACTCTTTTTCTATTTGCATGTTTTTCATGCATGGTATTCTCTTGTGCCGAGCTCCAGGCAATGAGCTTTCCTGACTTAGTTTTCTTCATAACATGAGACGAAGTGGTGGTCCACAAACTGCTGTTATCTTAAAATTCGTTGCGCGCCTTACATTTTATTGAGTTACAGAAATGAGTAGCATATTGGAAACAGTAAAATATATTCAAAATTGTGCTTCATACACAGAGAACACTAATAAACATACAAAAGCTGCGGATGTTAACTATAATTATTGACAGAACTTAAGCTCAATACTAGTTAACGTTACATGTAAGCTATTCTCGAGCTACAGGTTAAAGTATGTGTACGCGAGCAATTGCTTAGCAGTGACCACCATTTAATGATAACGCATAAATTACCAATAACGCAATTCTCATTTAACCATAGAAAATAAATTCTGCGTCGTTTTTAAATATATTTGGTTTTAAAATAGAAAATAAATCAAGCTTTGAGAGATGTTAACTACCTTCACCAACCCAGTAACTTCCAGCTCACTTATATACATTTCGCTTCCATTTTTTAAATCGAACATTGAGGTAACAGAGTTTATGTACATAATAAGACCCCAGGTATAACCTTCCTTATTGTTTTTAGCGCTTTAGGTTGAACTGGTTGCAGGAGGGTTTTAAGTAATATATCATAAGTACACCTCAAGTCTATGTCACTGGAAAATGTTAAACGTAGATGTGAGCGTCGCGTGCTACAAAGCCGGGGTTTACAAGAATGTGTTATTTGTATTCAACAATCGAAAATCGACGTTCATTTATTCTTCGATTTTTCAATAAACAGTTCTTTATTATTCATCTTTGGTCGCCACGCCATTACCTACGTGAGCTGTAAACCCCCGGCTCCAAGGCAAAAGGGTAATGTCCACGTTCGTCCAGGAACCAGGATAGACTAGTGCATGCCACGCTCGCTTGCTTGAACACTTCCTATCTCAGTCGACAGGAAGAAAGCCAGTTTGGGCTGTCACTGGATAATCCCCCTATTCAATGTTCTGATTTCGGCTTGGGCTTACACTGGCTAATGACGGTAAATAACCCAGAATTAATCATTCCAGTGGTCTCATCTTTGTTGGTTAAACATTTTGAAATTATATAATTAAACCGTTCACTGAAGTAGATGGCAGGGATTCACGAACGTCTATGCTTTATGTCCTATAAATGTAACATTCGAGATCACTGCAAATGGCTTTTAGGTGTGATTGCTCGATAAATTATTAGTACTCGACGACAGCTTACGCATGAGCAGTGAATGTCATTGTAACAGTTATCTTGGCTCAGACTATTAACAACTTACTGTAGATATTGAGCTGGACCCTATGCAGCTAAGTTACCTAGAGTCTGAGTGAAAAGAGAAATCACATCCCGAACTACGCTGCTGATGCACAAAAACCTGAATGATCATTGAATTTGGCATTGGGATGTCACAATAATTTATTGTTTGTAAATTCTAGCTAAATCTGATGCTTGACGATAATCTCTCACAAAAACCTCAAACTATATAAGACAAATAGCACATTTTATTCCTGTTCTTCTATGGTGCGCGTATGGATACAGTTTTTACAGTTGCCCTTTTATTGTTAACCCTAAGTAAATCTACTAGCATATTTTTAACATCAAGACTTACTTTAAGTTGGTTCGTTGAGTTGGAATGACAGAGAAAAAAAAGCAGGTCGGCAAAAATTAGTTTCTGCAGAAAAGTACTAACATTATGTTCAACACCTATACAAAGTCATCCTAGAAAGCGAGTGTCTTTTGGGTTAAATCCAGAAAGCCTCGAGCTGAGCTCGATTGATAGTGCTTGTTGTCCTTATGAACCCACGCTTGGCTAATTGCGCCTGAGGAGAAAAATCCCAGCTAATTTTGAATTTGACTAAAGGGTATTTAGGGATATAAACGAGATTTATTAACAATCAAAATCAAGCGATAGCGCAAATTCATGACGCAGTAACGCGTCTCAAACCTTGTTCTTGGTGGTTGATCCCATTAAAGAAAGGGTGCAACCTTTTTACAGCGACGACTGAGCTACGCTTTCAACATTTCTGGAAAAAAAGAGCTCATTCTTGCGTTACATTTGAAGGGCATTTGAATTTTGTGGCCTATTTATTAAAATAATTATTTAAAACAATTATCCTCACAAAAAACCATCCGATACTTATTGCGAATACCAGAACTGCAATGACAATTTTAAAAAAACATCATGGCACAATATGTTCTGTGATTCAATTCGCTCTGCACGTAGTCCTTGCTTAAAGGATATATTTTAAACGATCTTATGAAATTCGCAAAAACTGTATTTCCAAAATAACGAGTTGTACAGAATAAACGATATTGTGCTTACATGCTTCAGTAAGGCTTCATATGAACGCACGAGGAAGTGGAGCACCCATAATCACAGTTTTATAAACTGCTACTTTTGAATGCTTTCATTAAAAAAGTGGCATAGTCTATCATGTAGGTACAACAAACTGAAACAGAATCTTAATTTTCACCAGAGATAAAAGCGGCCCAAAACAAATAATGGCTAAAGGAGGTAGAGACAGCAGAAACACCAATCCGGAGGTGGCTGCACAGGGCTCGGTAGGCCGACGCTAAATCGATGTACCGAATGAGCCCAGGCTACAATTAATTCGAAGTTCATTTTTCTTCGGAGTGGACTTTGATCTTCTTGGCCACGAAGGTAAACCCCTGACACATTTATTGGGTGTGGGTAAGCACTTGTGATGATTCATTACCCCATTGCACAGACAGTTTATTTTCGTGCATGCGTGACCTGGGCACGCATCCAGTCCGACCCTTGCAGACACAAGAAGAGTGATCTCAAACTGCTTTGTTCGTGAGCCACCAAATGGTTATTGCGCAAACTGAGAAATTGTGTGGTGTTCGTCGCCTTCCTACAGACCATTGTTTTGATTTCGCTTTTGGCACTTCGCCGGATGAGCACATCAAGAGAGGGCATCTGCTGCCTTTTTTCCTCTTTCTTTGTAAATTGTGTAGCTGGGGAGATTGAGTCGAGAAGATTATGAAAATTCGGTGGCAGGTTTTACTGATGAGGAAAAACCTTTAGTCGACGAACTCGCCCCAAATGATAAGCAGCTGTTCGGTAAAGTCAATCTTTTTCAGTTTTTGTAGACAAATTCTGCCAAACAACCTGAAAAACTGATTGAAGAAGAACATGCTCTATCGAGTTTTATGGTATAAAGTTGCAGAGCAGACAGCATAGCTGACACCTAAAGGAACTTTTTAATAGATTTGGCATAACAAAACAATTAAATTGTAACTTTGCGAAGAGAATCGGTTATATTACAGGTAACCTTATGCGCGCAGGAAGCACCAGTTGTACTTTCAAGTCACGAAATAGATTTTCAGATAGAGTTCCGGATTTTTTAAGGCATACGCAAATAGAATAAGTTATGGGACCATATTTTTATTTTGAGAAGGTTATTTAGGTTGTTATTGTATTTACATTGTCAAAATGAAATTATTTATGTCCTTGTCTGTTGAATAACGATTAAGTTAATATCTCGGACACAGGATACACGTTTGTCTATAAAGCTGACCAGCTAAATCTTTTTGCCGCATTTCTTTGCGTGTCAAGTTCTATCTACTTTTTTGGTGCAGAGGCAGTTTTTTGCGTTCTTTTTAAAATATAAAGAAGAATAAATGGCATTTTCTTTGTTTTGATCAACAAAGGGAACATTTTTAAAATAAAAAAACTGAACGCTGTTTTTCCAAATTATGTTCGGAATGTTTCGACTCAATTAAGTTAAAAAAAAACTTGTATGTGACCAAGATCCGTTTGTGCCAGAAGACATTTGATTAAATGGCACCATAGTGCCCCATATAATTCCGATATACCATATAGGTTTGAGTGTAAGTTCCTAGAAGTGAAAATAGCTTCATTGTTTGCTGAGGTCAATTGATGTTATTCTAAAAAAATTGTTTGTCCTTTGACATTATTCCTACATTTTTGCCACAACAATGATGAGAAATATAGAATTTATTGGTAAATGTTGTGCATTAACACGCATTTTTGAATTTTTAAACCTTTTTGCTTGCATTATGGCATTTGACCGGGTTCCAGTGATGCGGTATTAAATATAATGTTTGCTTTTCTTGCCTCACATAAAAAGTAGATCTGCTATCTGATTAACAGGCAACCAAAATTCTGAAGTGTTTTCGATCATAAAAAAATAATAAAGTATGGTGGTGATGTTACTTATCTCGCAACCTAGTCCTCAGTGTATTTCCATCACGCCAGAATGCCAGCTTTGAACGAGCTGTAAAGAATGACTAATTAAGTTTGATGTATTTTTCTCATTTATGATCGATACCTATATTAACTAATATTTTGTAGACAAAATACACAAGCAGTTTTGTTGTACTCCTTTCATCGTCCTGTAATTTTAAACTTGACAAAAGGGTATATTTTTTTGGTTTTTAACTGTTTCTTTTGAGATTTTGAAGACCGGTAAATGGTCATCCATAATACTTTTCTTTATTTATGTTGCTTTTAAAGTAAATATCATGGTCCACATTGATTTTGTAATTTTATGAGCAATATGAGACATTTTCCTTGTGACCTAAAGAAGTTTGTCATTTTTCACAAAACGAATATGTACAGCATATATCGTGAAAACCTTGCGTTCAACATCCGATTCTGTTCAAAATAAGTCGATAATTTAGAACAAAAGATTTTAAAATCAAAAGATACGCATTCTTCAGGTAAAACATTTAACGAAGACGTACATTTCTAGCAAATAAGTGCAAGAAAGCATATTTTTATGTACGTTTGCTACAAGATACATTTTAAACATATAGGGGTATTGAACAACATGGAGAAAACCGGATACTCCATAGGTAGTTATTCTTCACATAATGGTAGTTATGCAGGTGGTCTGATAGAAATTCGTTCAAAAGACGGTAACCTGATCGACTTTCTAAGGATAAGGCTGCATAATATATATATAGCAGCCCTACTTAATTTAACATTTCGAATGGAAAACAAGTTTCATGATATGATGTTTCTATTGTTTATTGATGAAAAACGGAAGCAAACAATAGATATCTATGGTTATCAATTCGCGTAACTGAAACCGAGTTAGGTGTCGTAAAATATAATAACATGGCACAGCAACTGATCGAAATGTGGCCTTAACCTCTCTACTGTCATTTATTCTTAACGTTTTTTAATGCATTATATTAAAACTATGGATTTCATGAACATCAATTTAAACCACGCGCATTAGATTCCTTTTCCAGTGCGGAATGCGAGGAAACTGAATCCTAGAACTTTATAAAACCCATGTCCATAAAACAAACTACTTTATAGAAGAAAAATAAACATAAAACTGTGCTATGCAATAAAAATGGTACCAGAATATAGAATGCTTATTTGCACATCTGCTTTCAGCTCAGCAGTTAAGCATTCGAGGGAAACTTTGGGAGTCTCTTTTTCTAGCCAGAGTTGAAAGATTAATTAGGCTATACTACCTCGGTGCATAATACCAAGACATTTTGGACACACAGAACGCCGGGTTTTTAAAGAATGTTTTTTGGCCCCTTGAAAAATTCACAGTCGATAAAAATGACTGCTTAAGAAGTTTGCATTTTCATTAGCTTTAAAAATGCAGATGTCTTTTATGGAAACCATGAGAGAAATATTTTTTATGTAATCACTTGATAGAAAAGCACGTCATCTTCAAATTGTTTCACTCAAAGAAGGGCAATTTAGGTTTAAAAAAAGTATCCTGTGCCTCAATAATTTAGAGCTCGAAAAGCCGTTGCAGTGCGTTTAAGGTTTTTGATCTTCCAGTTACAGGCCTGTCCTGGAAATAATATCATAAAATGAATTTATAAAATGCGATTTAAACGAACGTTGTAAGTCTTCAAAACTATTGCAATTCGAAACATTTTAAAATTACAAGATAGCATTCTTTAGAGTTAAACATTTGAAGAAACCTGATTAGCTAGTTAGTGAGTACAAGAAGTAATTTTTATGTTTATCGTTTTTGTAAACTATATTTGCATCTAAAAAATTCAAAAATCTTTAAGATTGGACTCTACTTGGTTATTCCTTGTTCAACGAATGTGAAATTTTCAGAAGGGCAAAAGGATGTTCTTTCAAAATCTGACATCCGATGTGACTGAAATATGTTGCTATTTTTCTCCAAGATCATAAATATAAGAAGCCTTCTCATTCTTAATCTATAACGCATTACAACATTTTGGTAATAGTGCATTTGATAGTTCATTGACTATAACAAGCACACATACTCGTAAGAAGTAAGGAAACTTATATTTTGAAAGATTATTCATTCCAATCTATGAATGAATAAGACAGGAAAAACAAAACATTGAATAAGAAACTTTTTTATAAGCCCTCGGTCATATTTTCTCCATAAATTAATAAAGCATGCTCAATGGTAGCCACCCGAGGGGTAAAGAGTTGAGTATGTGATTCGGGGTGGTATTTTTACCATCTTTTGCAATTTTTCTGCTTATGCTTTATACGATAGACGGCTGAACATATCGGAGCTCAATTTGATCGGATGTGCGGGTTGGAACGCCAAGGAAGTAAAACTATTTTAGCTTGGGGATAAATAAATCAAATCAAATTTAACCTACAAACCTGCCCAAACAGGAGGTAGAGGTATTAGCATCCTCCAGTGAGGATATGATGCGTATTGCTAGCTACAGTCGAGCACCACAAACCTCCGTCAATAGGCCGAGACATCGAAAGATGAAAAAAGTGACATTTGCAAGGCTAGCTCACTCAGCCACTCACCTACTCATTAATAATTCTGATCGAGTTTAGACATTAAACGCATTAAGATTGGAGAACTGATCAAGTTCTCAAAAATGCCAGCAACAGAAAAATATGTTCTCTCGTGCGCGAACCAGGGTTCGTAGAGGTTCGGTGACATTCAACAAACACATTTTGTCTTTTAATTGGTATTAATTGATTCTTCAACAAAGTAGGTTTTGTTAGTTCTATTTATTGAAACCGATAAAATATAAGGGTTCGTGAAAACTCTTCTATATTTACTGATATTTTACGTTTATGAAGGTTTTAGTCAATTTTTTAAGTTTTACAAACAAGAAGCAACATTAACGGGACAAGTAACTTCCAAAACAAAGGCCTGCAATAAAAATGCCCTTTGTCAAATAAGCACCTTTGCTGTAAGTTTCATCTTAAATTCCTTTGTTCGGATAGTTCTTGGACGAATTTATACTATTTTGTATTTTTTCCAACTCAGACTCTCGAGATAAATTGGAATCGTTTTCTCACTTGTGCGCCTCCCGGAAAGTTACTGGTACTTTTGTTGCAGACCACTGCAGTTTTCTGATTTAAACTGACCATACAATTGCTCAATTAGTAAAGGCTTTTCCCATACGGTTTCAAAATAACTGACTAAAAACGTAAGGCCTAATAAAATATAAGTTATCGGTCCGGAATATAGGAGACTGTAAACTTTTGCACGAATGTATGAGCATTTTGACTGATAATATGCATGCGAGAAGGACAGTTTCCTAAAAGGGCTAGGTGAATAAGTGAAACGTTAACATTTTAGGGGCCTAACATTAATAATCTCAGTTACTGCCATTATTTCATGAGTAAGGTTTGTGTATAATTTTTAAATGGCTCCAACCTACTGTTATGGCGCTTTTATACACAACTGCCAAAATGTCCGGTTTATAGGTCAAACATTTCTACAGTAATCCGATAGCTTCTTCGACGCTGTGAAAAAGAAACTTGTGATCTTGTTTTCTTTAGAAGCAGGAGTCTCTTCGATATACTGGTGTTAAAGTGTTTTTGGAAAGTAGTCCGTTGGCAGATTGAATTGACTTCAAAATTATTAGTATCGTGTTCAAAAACTGATGTGGGTGAGAGAAAACGTTTTAATATAACGGAGGATGGAAGGAGAGTAGAATGCGAATGCAAATATCGTAATTTCATCAGGACCGAAGATGCGGAAAAGAGAATAAAGGCCGACTGAGTTAATTAATGCAGCTGGCGCCAAAGTACTAATTGCAACAGTCGTAAGCAGCAGGATTTATTGGTGCGAACAAATTTCGCAACGGCTAATCAAATTCACCCCGCCTTTGTATAACTCAGATAACGAATGGAAGTAGACAGCAGTTTGAATTTACAGAACATCAATATATAGCAGCAAGGGTCAGAGGACAACGCGTTAGCTTAAAACTTCAGAGGAAAGAAAATGTTTGGGAAGAGCTTAAACAACTACAGCCCTGGAACATCTAGAGGTAAAGATTACCAGGGCAATTGGAGCTTGACAATGTGGTCTAGTTGCTTGAATAGGTCTGGATTCCCCGTCCGTATATATGCTGCTTCCAGGTAGCGCAAGGTCGGATTTATTCGTGCCAGAACGAATACTTGGAAAGCTGTGCTGAAGTCAACAGAGTGACCGCTGTCCAGCAGATGTTGAGTAATCGAAGACCATGGTACTTTATTTTCTTGTTTAAACAGCCAATTAGGCAAATGTACAGGGTCCTAGTTATCAATTGCCTTTGCGTTCGCCAAATGTACTTGCATCCGCAAGTGCACGTGAATTCATAAACACAATTTGGGGTGGCATGCAACATCAACGCATCCTTTGGCTGGTTAAATGGAAGGCTTATAGTAGGACTGATACCGATGAGCTCAGCTGCATTGTATGTTCTTTCTGTGGTGTAGAGTAACAATCGCTTGATTGTATAATAAATGTTCTCACCCTTAAATGGTAAAGATGTCATAGTGGGCTTTTTAGAAACTGATTGTTTCGTCAATTTGGGCGTAAAGTGTTGATGGTATTTTGAGTGAAGCGTGCGGGATATCCACAGTTATTAATGTCTGCTTTGATGTGGGGATTTTCTGCATCTACAGTTGCCCTAGAGCAAATATTTTTCGCTCTTTGAAAAACATTGCATAAAAGCAAACACGCGAGCTTCAGGAAATAGCTCAGCAGAGGAAGAGGTGATCACTCGAACACGATCTTTATTGGCCAGACGTTTTTGATTCCTTTTCGAACTCATCCTCAGAGATGGTTGCAGAAAAGGTAACTTGGGGCACATGTTGCGCATTATTTATAGGTCGTGACAGCCAGGCAACAACAGGCCTACTATCGCTGGCAGTTCTCATGTTAATTGCTGGTGGTCGTTGTTGATCCGATGGTTACTTTTTGCTCCGTACCCGAGTCGTTATTGGCCATGATTTCATCACCGTTGTCGATCCCTGGCGTGCAAATTACTCGGCAATTGGGTTTGTTGTCCCCGGTGTTACTGGTCACTCACAACCTCCCCAACCTGGCTAGCAAGTTTGCCCAGACAAAATCACAACACAGAATATAGAGCCGCAAGATCATTTCGCTTAGTAATTGACTGCGGACCAGAGAACCATAACTCAAGCAATTCACGGCTCATGCGGTTGTCAGCCCTCGCGAGAATTTTGGCATTGTCAAATTTTACGGTGTGGCTGGGTTCCATCGCATGAGTCGCGACTTGAAAGTGTGTGTCTTTCCTCCTCACTGCTGCCACGTGCTGGGCTATTTGCGTGCGGAGTAGTCTCCCAGTTTCTCCGAAGTAGTTGCTTTGTTCGCAACTGCACCAGATTCGGTAAACGACTCCAGACGTTTTTCGTCGTGGTAGCGGGTCTTTTAGCCTCATTATTTGGCGCCTGAAAGTTGTGTCTGGTTAGTGTACAACTCCAACTCTGAATGGTGTTAGAAGGTTGCTAACGGCTTCCGTAATTTCCTTCACCTACGGTAGCGCTGGCTAAAATTTGGAGTTTGTGTGGTTTGGTCTCTCGCCTTGGTTGGGCATGTAACTCTCGACAAAGTTGCGCGGGTAGCCATTTGCTCTGAACCCCTGTCGAAGGTACTGCGATTCGGCAACCTTGTAGTCTGGTTCGCTGTAGTGGGTCGCAACACGCTGATATATTGCTCGTACGCAACTGCGTTTGTGACTGATTGGGCGGTAGCTGCTGAAGCTCAGTACTTGCGTTGCATTTTTGCAGCAAACGAGGACATGAAGGAAGACTAGCTGGTCATTCACTTCTTCTTCCATCGTTAATTCGATTTCCAGGAAGATGTCGTTGGGGTTTCTTCGAATGCCAGCAAATGATCTCGTTTGATGATGACAAAGGTGTCATCGACATATCGAGCCCAGAATTTTCATCTGTGGTGATGGAAGAGCAGTGATTTCAGCCATTGCAGGACTGCTTCAGCTATGAGTCCAGAGATCGGTGAACCCATCGGTGTACCTTTCACTCGCTCGTAGATCCTTCCATCCAACGTGAAGTACGTTTTGAGACAGAGCTTCAGGATTTGGGTGATTTGTGCGTGTCTGAGGTACCAGAGTTCATTTGCATTGCTCTGAAAAAAGCATGTAAAGTGCAAGTATTGTCTGTTTGAGCTATTTTTGTGGAACACCGAGTGCTTTATCGAGCCATCTTCCTTTCTTACCATAAAGACATTTTGGAAGGGTAGTTTATTGCACTGCTCCACTTCCACTGTGGATTTTGTCTTAGGATGCAATTTGTTCATGGTAGTAAAAAGGCCTTCAGCGTCTTTCTTGAACTTGATAATCGTGAATATATCCTCCACGGATCTTTTGCATAATGCTCTCATCTTTAATTTAGAAGGCACCTTTTCTTCTGGGTGACCCATAAAAATTTCGTCGAAGGTTGGTCCTAGTGGACTTCCCATGGCAACTCCGTCCATTTGTCTTTCCAGTTGCCCCTTTTGGTGCCCAAATTGTCAACAATTTACGAAGTACTTCGGATGACAGACAGGTTTTAGCCGCATGGGCGCGTATAACATCTATTTTTTCATGCAATGGTACATTTATAAATAACGATTACACCACTAAGGATATCATACATTTGCTGGTGATATTTTGGCGCTTAATTTCTTCAATAAAATGAAAACTGTCTTTTGTAGTGTATGTGGAAAACAGTTGTCAACTTGGCTCTAGCTCCCTGACAAATGATTTTGCTAGTCTACATTAGGTCATTGGACATAGCATTGAACATTGATTTATATCCTTCTTATGCGTTTTTGCGTAGTCCTTATAGTCTGGGGAATATGTGTACCTCTCAGTTTTAGGGGTAGCGCGGTATTAGTATCAATCAGGTTATTGTTCAGCAACAGTTTTACCATTTTTCCGATTGATTTTCCATTGCTTTAGTTTCATCTTTCCCTGATGGCTCCAGGCAAATTTTATGTGGCTCCGATCCTCGGGTGGGGCACCACATGGGGTTGGGAATGCCTGGCAGGAAATGGCTAATAAACCCGAAATGGCCATTCCAGTCTCCCCTGTCTGTGCCGGCAATATTCATCTACCAGAATGGAATCTTTTGGCCACCTTTAGTTTGTCAGTTCGGCAAGTTTCGTCTAATGTTGTTTATATGCACCCCACAGGTTCTTGCGAATTCCTGCGTCTCGGCTGGATTTGCATTCAATAACGTGACACATAGTCGGTCTCAACGACACATCATGGGTCTCATTTGGAATTTTCTCCGGAGACCCTGCTTATTCGTCGCTTGTCATTAAATAAAATACTTTTTTGGAAACTCGTCCAAATGGTTTTGAAGATGAAAATATTAATTTGTTCTCTAACTCTGCAAAATTCCCACTAATATTCCAGACAGGTCAGGCATAATTCCAATAAGTATCTGAAGCCTGCTTCATAGGGATTTATGTCTAGTGGAATGTTCCTCTCAAGTCATTTGCTTTGGGTTAGAAAAACAGTTCATTCGGTAAATGTAAACGCATTGGCTTTTAAATAACATTGGAATTAGAGTCAATTTTAGGAACTTCCGGAATCTTTCTGGCTTTCTTAATGCTAGAGACTCATTTATGAGGTTAAGGGAGAAAGCTACGCTTTATTTCGAAAGTAAAATCCAAAAATAATTCAGCAAAAAAGGTCTTTCATTCACCGTGAAGAAATTGTCCTTGAATGCGTCTCAAAATATCGATCAATTTGGACTTCCTTCAAAATGGTGCCAGCATCGTAAGCTGATAACTTCATTTTTGTTGTTCGAATAAAGAAAAAGGGTTAAAATTATATAAGAGGATTCCCAGGTGAATGGAGAGCAGAAAAGATGGCGGCTCCATTTCAAAAGCCCGCCAACATAGATAGTATAGATAGCCTATTTTCATCTCTAAACGGTGTCAATTCCTTTCTGAGTTTAAGTGTGGGTCACAAACACTAGTCTTATTAAAAAGCTTTCGTTTTACTGTTCACTGTTTTCTTGTTGAAGATTAAACCTTCCTTATTTATCAAATATATAAAGCTTATTTCCTCAAACTGAAGTTCATGGTTTGCGTACTCATCTCCGCATATATAAGAAAAAAATGAATATGGTACTACACCTAATTCGTACGCTCAAAAGCTACATTTGGTGTATTTAAGGTAATGGATTTTTTGTAAACAATAAATTCGATGCTTGATACCAACAGGCACACACATCCTAACCTGTACTTGTGACTGTCAGTAGGACAATTAACTGTAATGTAGGTCAGATCAATGAAGTTTCCTTTTTTCTTAAAAAATAAATTATGAAAAATTGGATGAGTTTTGTGCCGATAAATCTAAACCAGCAGCTGCTTTGAGAATCAAACCGTTGGTTCTCCAGTATAAATAAATTAGCAACCAAAGTGATTCCATAAATGCTATGCAGGCGAGTTGCATTAGTCCTTATTTCTTCTACGTGTCTTACGCAAAAGTTTGCAAACCTCTGTGCAGGTGATTTCCTGTCAAATATTTAATTTCGGAGAAAGATGGTAGGCTGGATGTCAGAGCGAGCAACGCAGTCTTGATATTTTAACTTAATTTTCCCTGTGCTTTCTTAAGATTTCGTACATTAATCAAGGACTTTAAAAGAAAATATAAAACAAAACAAAAACATTACCTTGAGTTTTACCTTTGTTTTTCCACCTTGCTTAAAGGTATTCTCGGCAAAATATGACTTAGTTTATAGAGTTGCTGGAATAATACGGGTGGTTACCGAAAATAATAAGTGCAAAGTCCAGGTCACTTGAGTTTTCATTCATAGAGAGTCAAGGCAAAACTGAATTAGCCGCGTATGACAGCAGTATTATGCTAAGAGGAAGGCGAAAACCCCTATGGAAATAGCGTGTTATTTGCTACCGTACGAAAACCCTAAATAGATTTTAAAGTGACATTTTCACACATGGGTTCAGAAAGATTTTTATGTTTAAACGTATATTTTTGGTTTCAAAGTCATCAATAATATCACCTCAAATTATATAATAATATATCCAATTGAAACACCTGTTGGAATCTCCCTTCTTTATCCAGTGATTAACTAGAACTGAAACGTTCTATTAGCACACAACATGAGCTGAGTATTTGGCACGAAGAGCATAAAGAGACGAAATCGAATGTCGCTTGTTGCTCTAGGCTATAATTTTTCGTGCATATAGGTGTGTTGGATTCTCATGCTTCCTTTAAGGAGCGAAGTTTCGACAAAATGAGTATTGGCTTTGTCTATTCATAAAGGTATTTTGTTTCCTTCTTTGTTTTTTAACTGCAATTGAACTCTACTGCATAGTTACTCCATATAATTCGTTCCGGGACAAAAAGGAATAATAAACTAAGTAAAAAAGCAACAAAATAAGTAAATGATGGAGTGATAAATTGTGTACGTTTAGCGAAAAATATTCGGAGTCATGTAAGCAGCACCGGAATAAGATGCTAGTCCAAAATAGACATCTCAACTTTCTGAATACTGCTACCAACCTATTAATGCACCTTTCATACTGTCGATGCAGCCACATTTTATTTCTGTACTAGTCTCCCTATGTCTAGTAAATTTTAGTATTCATTCACATGTTAACGTGGGTTAGCCAGAGTTCTTTTGTGTCTGATTATGTTAACGACGCTCTCGACGACGAGGATTATGCTCGTGGGGATAAAGAAAACTATGCCGATGAAAAAAAGTCGATTTTGAAGTCGAAATGTAGTCTTATTATGAAGAGATTGTGGTTGTGGGAGGGGCGGCAAGAGGAAGGGGCAGTCGCAGGTGGTTAACAATAGAGATCGCTTGCACATGCAACACTTGACTCCTTAGACAAAGTGTTGCCCGAAAGCTATTATGGTGAAGACCCAGCACAGTGAAGATAACGTTGTCCTGTTTAACTATTTTCTTATGAATACTTTAACCAAACGTCACGTATGAACAGGTAGGTGAAGTTACTTCACAAATCGTAGCCAATATAGACGGCGGGATATTATTAGACTTTCATGACCATCCATTTCATCATCATACTTTTACAAATTCATAGAAGACTACGTCAGCTTCAAAATGCATTGAAGAGACATGAATGCATAATTATTTTGGGTTACTGCTCTACCAAGCAAACTTGGGAACATGGTGTTACTGAGAGAGTCGCAAGTCAATCTGAGATGACACTCACTCTAAGCAGCAAAACGGCATTTGTCTTCAAAACAGACGGCTTACATCTAGCCCTTGTTGCTTTTTGTCTTGGGTTCATTTGAGGTTATTCAATTACAGTAAAGGTATGATTACCACCTTGGATATATTTCTGTGAAACGGTATTCTTACAGGTCTCAAAATGCAGATATCTCTTCATGTGTTGTTCACATTATTCAGTAGCATGCATTGTTAATTGGTTAATGAGAGTGAAAATATGTAAATTATGCTAGGTTTTTAAACTTCCAGAGTTCTATATGAAAAAGTATGACTCCACAATTCAAATTAACAAACGCGTATGAAAATCAAATTAGATTGAGGCAAACCTGTCATTTCAGAGCAAACGATGCTGAATTTGTTGCACACAGACTGTATCAATTTGTTTTGCTTCCCTGTCCTACGAATTCCTAAACTCTAAACAAAGCACTCAGAGTCTTCGCAGCATAAAGCTCGTCCACTAAACTTATGTGGGATTGCTAATTAGGATGCCTTTATTGGCGCGTGTCAAAAAAACACGTTGAAATTAGTCTTTTTTAAGCTGACCTCAGGTTTGTCGAATAATTGCTGCATGTTTGGTCGGTTTTTTCATAAAGTATGAAAAACAAAAAATGCATATTACATTTTGTAATCTAATTAAATTTCCGGTAAGCTTTCAAAATTCGCATATGAAATTGAAAATTTTTGTCAATGGTCAAATATGGAAATGACTTCAAACACATCTACTTGACACGGACAGGATTCTTCGTATCCGTCGTCTGGAATTTATGGTCCATTAAAAGGGCATGCAGAATGTGATATTTCTATAAAGAAATCGGAAACCTAAAAAAACTTTGGGTGGATAACAGGATTAAAAATAATCAGTTTAAATTCTGACAATATCGGTCGCCCAAGTCTGTGCTCCATCAATAACAAAAGTGGACGGTCAAGTGCTGCATGAGAGAACACCCCAGTCTCCCATGTTCTTGTTATAAGACTACAGTAACCTTTGATAAGAGAACGTCTTAGCTTAATCCGTGAATTGAGTAGCGACTGTGTTGGAAATTACCTGTGTAAAATACAATGCTTGATTAATTTCATGGCACCATACTCTTTCATCAATAGTGCGAGCAAATGTTCTTTTAGTTGGGCTTTTCAACTGCATGTTCTACATCAGTGTACCAAAATAAATTTGCTGGTAAGGAGGAAAGTTGGAATCGAATCCTGTGCCATCCCTGAACATTGGAATCCATGCGGCTTCTCAGCTAAGCTTACGTTGAAATCGCTTCCTGGCAACTTTCAAAACACATAAGGCTTGCAAAGAATTAATTAATCAGTGGAAAGAAGCCCAAAAAGAGAATAGAAAACTTATACGCTCCATCATCTCTCTAATTTTCCTATAAACTTCAAAACGAGGACTAGACCAAAGGTCTAAACTCGTTTCTTCTTTTGATGCAAGTGCAATTTGGAAATTTATTCGAGCGTGTCTCTTCTATTTTTTAGGGCTGCATTGGTGAGAATGGGCTCAACACTTTTAAATACCGTCTAATTGGCCACTCTAGTCAAGATTTTCTTTGTGACTGCAGTTTAAGACCATCAAACTTCATTGAAAATAATCTTTTGCTTGGCATTACAGCATTCTTATATTATTGCGTCAAACATTAACTGACTAAGGATTGCTGCCGCGATTTTAGTGTAATTCAGACTAACAGAACTCCACATGTGTAAAAGTTGCAGAGACAGACGCATTGTGGTAGATTAATAAGGGGTGTCAAAATCAGCCATTATTAAGTTTCAAATAATCGCTTCTTGCACACTGATGGGGTGTTATTACTCTTCTACACTCATAGTGTCTCTTTCATAAATTATTGCGTCGTCAGCGCGAGCAAACTCTCCTATAACTGGATAAAGGGGCATAAAATTCCATATTTTCTCCCCCAAGGATACCCGAAAAATAGATTGGCAGAGGGTTCTCTTCAATAATTACAATCTGATCGATGGTTTTAAGAATGATAGTGTCTTTCCAGTGAAACGGCAATAACAGATTTGATACTAGGATCTTACAGAGGGAAAAAAGTGGACGCATGGTGTTCCAGGTGAGAGAGAACATATGGCAAAAGCTTTCCCTTGAGCATGTATACACCGCCATATGTTGTTTACCTACAAAACATGCTCTAGGCATTCAGTTATCAACCCGACATTCAAAAACCATACATCTTCAGAAGAAGCTGCTATTTCTGGAAGAATAGATTTTATCAGCTTTGAATTCGGAGTCTCACTCGAGCTCATTACCAGAGACAGTTACAGATTTCTCTGATAATGAGTTAAAAGAGAATCCGGAAAGTCAGACCAATAAACTTCTTGTTCCAGGGATAACACCTTTTCCCTCTGAACTGCATTCTGGAACTCGCCCATTTCCTTTCATCAGATATTTAAACATCTTTTTTCCTTACTATATCTATACTTCGTTGAGTAGGTACTGAGAAGATTTCTACGGGATTCAATCAAGGTCAAACTTGCCCCATAACGCCGGCAGACCGAATGTGATTAAGTTTAAAATGTTACCCGTTTAGTATCAATTTATTACAGCCTATGGAATGTAACTTTCTGGTGAACGACTTTGCCATCTTCGTGCTTTTGTGCACAATCTCTACGCAAACTTAGAGTTTTATGAATTATATCTCTGAATAGGTGAAGGCATCTCTTATGCTCTCTAAGTGCCAATATCGACACATGAGCGGTTTCCATTTCCTATGGCTGTGTCTGCTAAAGCAGCACTGCGACGACACATCCGTGTCCGAATTGGTACCACCCACAAGATTTTTGCAACCCTCTGATAATATTTTTGGACTCGTTTCCATATCTTGCTCGCCACATATATGAGAATGTAAAGCGAGTCCGTCAAGTCATTTCGGCTTTGGTGTGTATGGGACAGTTGGCATCTACTTTGCCGATATAATGCTAATATCTCTGAGTATATCTGCGGTGGTGGTGCCAGATCCTTCGTTACCGCTTCCATTAATGTATTGGCGCTCTGAATGCTACATCATTTTAAATTTTGACAGTCTGGTGTTGCTACATCTGCGCATTTATTTATTAAAGTAATTTGAAACCCCTATAAAACACGCTGGTGCAAAATTACTATCCAAAGATATTTCCACACACACCCTCATGGTGCAAAATGTTTTCAACGTGCACAAGTAGGCAAGTTAACGCATCCTTTTATTCCATTAACCTATGTCATAAGTGACCAAAATGCAAGTTTTATGATAAAATTAGATCGATTAAAAAACGGAGCCATCTTTGAAAAACATTAATTTATCTATTTTCTCGTTCATCACAGAAGAAATTTATTTTTAGAAAATCTGTATCTTGCTAATAGAAGTGAAGTGGCAAGTTTCAGGAATTAGTCGCCTAGAGAGAGACATGATCACTGAAATAAGAGCTTTATTGGCCTGGCTTTTAGGATTCCTTCTCGAGCTCATAACTAGGGACAGTCACCGGAGGGGGGATTAAGAAATTGAATTAGTAAGTCCATTACGAAGTCGAAAAAAGTGTTTTGTATTCCATTTATAACCAGATATTTAAACTACGCCTAATAAAATATTGCCTGAAGCACTTTTAATTACATCCGTTACTCAGGTTTAAAGTATACAGAAACGGATAGAATAACGTTCTACGGGTGAGAACATATGGACAGCCAAAAGATTTGCTGCAACAACGAAAATCGTTTAATTAGTGTTTTATAAGTGAAGCAAACGGCCATGAACTCATTATTGCGCTGCACAAAAATATAAAAAATACCATAGAATATGTTGGCCTAAGATTGGTTTAAGCTGAGAACTGCCAACTGCCTATCAGCATAAGCGGAACTATTACCAACTTCTAATTTGCTGCAGGTGGCATCATGGATTAAACTGTCTTACAACCCGTAACTTGCATGTAATTAGCTATAAATAAGTAATATTTTCTAACCTCATTTTTTGCAGGCGTCTACCTTTTGACGAGATGCTGCCAAATCCAATTTATAATGCAAACCGTTGTCTTATAAAAAAACCTTCACTGAAAACAGCATAACATACCTAAATCTGCAACTAAATCCAGCAGAAAAGTCAAATCGTATACGATAAGGGAGCGTAATAGACAACATTATGGCAAACAGAGTTCCAACCGTAAAGCCAAAACCAACCCCAGTTAAAATAGTAAAAGTAGCTCTGACAAAAATCTTCAATGGTAGAGTCAGTATTTACCGAAGATCATAGATGAATGCTCACCTATCAACCATACCCCTGGGCGTAGACCTGTACCTTTATTCAATTGTAATTACAGTCTCAAGCTTATCCGTAATTCTAGTCTCCATATCATAGTTAGGCCTTAGCGCTATTCCTAGACAGAAAACCTACCCATACATCCTATCTCTAACCCAAAATTTAACGAAACCCTAGTTCTAAATTTAAACTTGATCCTTATCCTGAAAGTCAACCTTACTCAAAAACCTGACTCAAAGGGCAAAATTGAATGCAAATAGGCAAGGCTAAGTATAACACTACACAGTACACTAATTTGTCCACTCCTTTTTTATAATCTCGAGCGGCAGTGCAGTCGACATGCGGAATTGTGACAATGGCAGCTCACAGTGTGTACAGAAGACGGTCTGTTCACAGGTATGCTTGACCACTGCCGGCGTAGGATAATTTCAGGAATTGACCAGGGGACGTACGCACATTTTGATGTGTCAATCAAAAAATGTATGAATTCCTTGTGGACCGGCTCCATTTGCATGCATGCCTGCCTGTCTGTCTGCCTGTCCTTTCTGTGCGTCCTTACTGCCCGACTCTATGTTGTCTTGGGAACAGCCGTAGGACAGTGCGTTTAGGCTGTGCGACGCCAGGGTTGACATGGAATGTCTGGCCTGCTACTCTCCCGCAGGAGGCCGACCGTCCTCGTTGCTCTGCTACTGCAGTAAAACGTACACAAAAGGTTTTCTCGGGGTGGAGGGGAGGAAGATAAAATGTGGGGCGACGGAAGCGACTGGACTGGGGCTGTTGGTGCGCTACATTTTAAACAGTTAAATGACATATGCACATCAGAAATACCAATAGAATACTGCCTTTGCAGCAAATGAATATTCGAAATAAGCCCTGTTTTTTCACGTGTAAGCATCAACTTTCTTGTTAAAATAGTGTAGGAAGATTCGAATAAATTGGGTTTTACTTTTAAATTAAATTTCTATCTTTGGAAATTCGTTGACCATGCTGACTTTATCCAATTATCAGTAAGAAGATCCGCTAACGAGACTGCTGTAGCAGATGTGCTATTTTATATTGTTGAAAAATCAACCTAAACTTATCATTCCAAATATAACCCCTCCTATGTTTTTGGTTGGGTAAACCTTTTTCGACTAATTCAATGGCAATCATTAAAATGACCAATGAATTACCATTATCAACTAAGGCTTAAAAATAAAATTCCTTTGTTTCCTACTCTGTAAAGGCTGTTAGTTGTCTTTGCAAAACATAGCAGTTGAACATATCGGTTGTTAACTATCTAATCACAAAATATCCTACTAACACACATTACCTAAAGCACATTACCGTGGTAATTGTGCACAATCAATTATGTTGAGGAGTTAGCTATGGCTCTGATGCAAAATGACCTCTTGCTTTAAGCATAAGTATTTACTTTGACACTTTTTTCTAGTTTAAACCCCTTGCCGCTACTTAAAAAGTACGTCGCATACAGTGAACTGCGGTGTCAGAGAGGGACGATAGGTATAAGTAAACGCCGATATAGTAAGTGTTTAAAACTCAGGTCTTCGAATTATTCACGCATTTTCGTGACTTTAAGCTTCGACTATAGTTTTAAAATGTTTTCATATTTATTACGTTGTGTTTACTTTCAGTATTTTTATTTACTCTTAGGTAGACTGTTTAGATGTTTCGGGTTTAAAAGGCTAATTATCTAATAGGAATGAATTTTCTGAGACGTAGACTCATTTTTTTAAACCCCAAAACCTTACCCAGAATTCGCTGACATGAAAAGAGCCAACGAAACATGAGAATTATTAGCTTTCATGAAGCATTGAACTCTTTTTAAGAATGCTACTTTTATTGCTAGAGTAGTTCTTATATTTCCATGACAGCGCGAATATGCAACCACGGTTATAAATTAGAAAAACCAAAGTGAGCCTTTTACCTATAGCCTGCGTGAACGGGCAACCGTATAGAATGAAATCACAACTCACAACTGAACAACTTAACAGACGGTTTAATTTGCTTCGTTTCTTATCATAGTAATGACAGTTTACAAACTCAACTTTTCTCTCATTCGCTTTTTCTGCTTCATCCTCCTATTCTGAAACCATATTTTCACTTGCGACTCTGAGAGACTTAGTTCGGCCGCTATTTCAAGTCTCCTGCTCTTTGTAAGATAGCGGCTAAAGTGAAATTCCTTCTCCAGTTCGGTCAGTTGCCAGATACTGAAACTGGTGCGGACGGTGCAATTTATTGACGATGCAGAAATCCAGGAAATTGGTTTGATGACTTCTCTTCTTGCAACGGCTGAACTTTCAGACAAAAAATCGGTTTGCTTTGAATGGAATGGGTGTTCCCGAAAATAAATACTTCCGATGGCTGGTCCTTTTGCGTTACTGCATTTTGGCCATCCCATACCTTCTGATACTGCATGGTATCGTTCTGAAAAAGATGGAAAAAAGTCCTTAGTCTACTGCCGCAAACAAAGCGATTCAACCCTATGCTTGGTCCTTCTTTACTATGTTTGGTGGCTAGCAATACTTGCAGAGACTGTTCAATAATTTAAATGCGTATAAGCTTTGGGCATGATTCGGCTAATGAGCACTATTCTACCTGGTAATGTACTTCGGTAGCTCAATGAGGATAAAGCGTTTTCTGGGGAGCAATCATAATCTAAGATTATTTTCAAACAAGAAGGAGGCTTCGAAGTAGGTGTAGTGTACATCGATTTCCACAAAACCTTTGAGAACGTGCCTTATCAACGCCTTTTACATAAACTGAACGTTCTTGGCATCAGAGGGAAGCTTTTCAACTGGATAAAGTCATTTCTGATCGGTCGAAAACAACGCGTCTGTATCGGAGAGGATAAATCGGACTGCGTGAACGTGGTAAGTGCCATACCTCAAACCTCCGCTCTTGGTCCCATACTTTCATCCTTTATGTTCATGACCGTCTTCAGTAACTGAACTATGGTAAGCTCATGTTTTTCGATAACGTTAAGCTGTGAAAAGTCCTTTAAGACCCGAGCGATCAGAATTCTCTGCAAAATAATCTGTGCAGACTGCATACATGGTCTGAGAAATGGCTCCTAGATTTTACTGTGCAAAAGTGTGCCGTTCTCCACCTGTGGTCAACCAAGTATATTCCAACTGCCAACGTAGGGCAAATTACCTGAATGACACTCAAATTCCCATCGAATATTCACATAAAGACCTCGGTGTTTGGATAGAGAGCAATCTTAAGCCATCGTTGCAATGCGTCAAGGTTGCAAACACCGCCATGCGAGTATGCAAGCTATCAAAAAGGGCGTTTGTATCATTCGGTGAAGACCTCTTTGGTAAAGTCAACGGCACCTTCGTTCGACCTTACCTAGAATATGGCATACAGACGGGATGGCCATGGCTCGCAAAAGACTAAATATATCTTGATAAATTGCAATGTCATGCAACAAATCTAGTAAGAGTGGTATTTTAACCACTCTTATATAGAGAGACTGGAATGCTTAAATATATTCCCTTTGTGTTACAGGCAGCAACCAGGTTATCTTATATTAGTTTACAAAATAATACACAGCCTTTAACAATGGTTCCGCTTTGAGGACATATTTCAGTAGCACCTCTAGCCTTCTCTTCGTGGACACGAAATGAAGCTACGCACAAGCTTTTCCAGGCTGAACATCCGCGCTGAGTTCTTCACGCAACGGGTAGTAAAACAGAGGAATTATCTACCACAATCAGTAGTGGTGGAGACGTCCCTAAAGCTTTTGAAGAATCACTTTGATGATTATATATGTCCGTTGTTTTCCTGGACAATCTTAACACGAAGTAATATCACGTCAACTCCAGTCATGAATCATTTGAAAAAAACAATGCAACTTATATCTTTTGATTGCAATGTTTATAGGTTATGTTGTTAAGGGTACGTACACTGATGTATGTGACGCACCGGCATGTTAACAATAGGGTTTTCAAAGGCATTGCCTATCACCCTCACCAAATAAAATAAATTGAAATGAAACTGAAGAGCAAAATCAGCGTCGCTGTTTCTCTTTCCATATGCGCAGTAATTCAGCGGCTAAGCAATCTCATGACGAATGGGGACGTGCAAGAGACTGGCAAGCTTATTTTTCAGATGATGAAACCCAGATATCACCCACTTTGGCGTCACCCCTATGAGAGTTTGCATAAAGTCATATTCAGGAAGAGCCTCGAATCCTGACATATATTTCCAAGGAAAACGTTGTCCAGTTGGTTGTTAAGCCTTCAAACCATTACTTTTTTGCGCAGTTCAGTTACATTTTATGTTTATTATAGTCAGGAAAAATCAAGTAATTTACAGCAGATGAGCTAATTCATGTACTGTGGGATCGAAATTTTAGTAACAAGTTTAGAGTTCATTTGGTCTGGTTGAATTCTTTTTTGAGTGGATTCAATACTTTGAAAGTCTTTTACTGAAGAAAACTGCATGTTTACTTTTATAAACTAAAAGAAAAAAAGGCAGGATTTCGACAAAATCGTAGGATACTGGATATCCAAAAAATTGTATATGCTATTTCAAATCACAGAACAAAATCCTTTGCTTTTATGGGTTTTGATATAAAAGATCATTTTTATAAACAAAAATATTTTTCAAATAAATCCCCTCTGAAACTGGAAAATCGGATACTAAGTCAATGAAAACCAGTTGAAGATAAGTGGAAGGAACAGCGTTGTTTTCCAGAAACAAGCAATGAATTCAACTTGACACACAGTAAGAAACTTGGTTACCAGCATTTTGTTTTAATACGCCGAAATTTGGGACCATAACCAAACTATGTAGAAGACACTGTGGAGGTCGACGCATAGAAACACCGATTTTAAATTGAAAGCATCCGATAAGGCACATGTTGCACCAGCTAGTTTCTGCTAATCTGTAATTTAGACAGGCAATGGCAAAAACTGAGCAGTTTTCGCAAACTCTCAGTATATATTTGGCCACTCTGGTCTGCATTTGCAATCCTATAATGGGCAAAAAAACGCTCCAATATAAAGTTAAAAATAAGTTCGTTCATTTACAGTGGAAATTTTATCATTTTTCAGGAAAGAAAAACTGGTCGAAATTCGACCTTATCATCTTGACTCAATCCAGGAAAAAGATAACGTCCGCATATATCCACCAGCTTTATATTTGATTTTAACGCCATTTAAAGCGGTAACCTATTATGTACAGTTTTTTTATCTAAGGCATATTAATTGCGGAGTTTTGTGTGGAAGTCCATTTTTATTTGCAATGATTTTTCATGTTTGGGTGAATCGAAGAAGATGACCCAAATGGCTATCTGCATGAGAAAGAATATCCAAAATGCACTACTGCAGAAAATGCTTTTAAGAAGTATCTTGGTTCGAAGGTTTTGAAAATCCATAAAACAAATGCTAAATTTATGGCCAATCACTTGAAAACACAGAAAATCCTGAAATATTCACCAATATTTCAAGGACGATGTGACGCTAATTGTCATTGAATGCTAAAAATACAAATAAGGAAATTTGGTGAAAGCAAATGTCTCTTAATATACACAAAATTGCATGGTTCCGATTTTATCCGAAAATCATATTTAAATTTATTGGATACGTTTTCACAATATGCTGCTATTTTTATAAAAAAATTGGTAATTCTTAACAGAGTATTATAACTTTTCATATGTTCCTTAAGTTTTGAATTCTTCTTGGGTTGTTTATTATCATTTCGAAGCTATTTTACATGCTTTAGTGCCAGGTTGCAAGTGATTATCAACTATTCGTAAATTTCGGAGTTTTGCATGAGTTAGGTCATATACTGTAGGTGTCAAAAAGTGTCTCAAAAAGTGTCTCACTTTTTTGATGCCGTTGGCGAGGGCAGAGGTACAATTTCATTACTGATGACATGCTGTGGTCTGTCTACGTTAAACGCCAACCTCGAGAGTCACCACGGTCCACCCGTCCACGAAGCCTTCCTCATTGGGCACTACAGAACACCTGACGTGGCGTCTGTGATTGCCACCAACTTACTTGAATTAAAGTATGCTTGCCGTATCCTTTACTGTAATTTTGCAATCATGAATATACAACATTCCGCAAAACTGACGTTTGAATTGTGCGCTGTGGACGATGCCTTGCCGGAAAGGTTGATCGGCTTTCACAGGCAGTGGAATTCTCTCTGTGTTACATAGACGACTAATTTACAATTTTGTATACCAAGGTCAGTTATCTCTGCCTTTTAAAATGTTTAATTCCGACTTACTCTGCGCTTGACCCTGTTTTCAAACCTCAGCGTCACCTGATGAATATCACCCAAGTATTTTAATATCTAGAAAAATTAGCATTTGTCAAAATGAATGGATCTGGACGCTTGTTTCATTAGCAGTTGTGATCATCGACACGCAACTTATTTTAATATGCATATTCGGTACGTGCTCTACATTTTGACTGAATTCCAAGACTGCTCAAGAACTTGACATTAACTTCTAACATAGGCAGAGTCTGAATTTGATTTCTGTCTAGATTTATGAAATTGTTAGATTGATTTGGGCTACGATCAACAGGTTCATACCTTTTTTATACTTCAAAACGTTGTACACTAAAAAGAATAAAATAAGACAATCGAAAAATTACAGTAAATATCGAAAATGGAATAAGTGAACAAGTACTAAAACGACGGAGTGGTACCCAAATTGGAGTGTGTTTCGACGAGAACCAATCGCAGTACTGGTTAGCTATTTATCGACAAAGGTCAGATTGGTTGGAATGGCCATTTTCCTCTTTCTTATCGAACTAAAAGGGCCAAAACACTAGCTAACTGTTTTTAGTAGTCTAGTTTGTGGCTTACAATCTACAAGTCGATAATTCAAGGGAAAGAGCGCTTGACCCAATTAATAGGCCAACTCCGGCTCAAATACTAGTCATTCGAACTTGCAGACACATAATGTCAAAGTGAGGACTACAAATCGCCTGGAGTGGCCATTTCAAACGCAGTTGTTCTCGTCAATAAAATGCCTAATTATTAATAGGTTTTTACTATGCTACCATCCACATAAACCTAAAATCGTACCTGCAAGGCGAAAGAGGTGGTTTTTATTCTGCCCCCTCAATGAAACCAGGTTGGTAGTCACCAAAACATTTACCGTGCATAGATCCAAATCCCTAGGAAGTATATATATCGAGATATGCACGTTTTTCAGTGAGCATATTTTTAATCGAGAAAATTACCCCTTCAGAGATTCCATTAATGAAACTGTTCATTTGTAGTTGCTTTTTGATAACACCTAGTCGAAGCTTAATTCTGGGGGTTTCCGTTTTTAATGGAATACGGTCTTTCAATTTTACCTTGACGCACCCTTCTAGATCTCTTTAAACAGGGGACTAATCAAAGACCCTTGGACAGTTGACGAGTATCACAACAAAGCTAAGGAAGAAGAACCAGGTATTTAGGGGCTTAAGCTCGTTGAACAATGATAGACCGTCTGACTCAACAGATACAGAACTCCCTTTTGATAATTTCTGAAACTAATGCATGAACTTTGATTAAATTCTATGGAATAGGACATTTTAGGCACGCTTCGAGCTGCGATCCGTCCGACACTGCAGAATAACTACTTAATATTCATAAGCTTCCAACAGGCAGTCATAAGTATACAAATCCGGAATGATTTACCTGACTGACGTCACAGATACTCATTGATGAACGCTCACCGATCGCTAGCGGAACTCACTCGCCCGTTCTGACTTGTGGATCACTCTGGAGCCCCGCGAGCAGCCGCATAGCGGCTGGTAATAATAAAGGTAGATGAGCACTGCCGACAAAGACAAGGGAGACTGGAATGACTATTTCTGGCTTATAAGCAGTCGTCAGTCAGCCATACTCTACCCCAAGTGGTGCGCCACCAGAGGCTCAAACCAGCAACCTGTTGATCAAAGGTCCACAGCTCTGTGTTGCTGTTTAACCAAAGAACCGGATCCTGGGCTCTTTTGTCATTCCGGGTTGGACCATTGTGGGTTGTGTGGTTGGACCATTCTGGGTCGGACCATAGCCTCTGGCGGTCGATGAACGAGTCAATCTTAAACTCAACAATATTTCTTTTTTATGCTTCTTCATTAAATCTACTGTGATTCAACGAATGAGTCCACAAAGCCTTCAGCCCCCAAAGCTATTTTTCAAAATGGACGTACATCAGAAAATAATCAGCTACCTGGTTGATAGTAATCTTTTTGATACTTGCAAAGTTTTCACCCCTTGCCTCGTCGTACGGGCCGGAACTGACCGTGCCAAATGGTAGAATCAACGGCTGGGCGATTCCGTCCATCCTTGTACTCTGAACAAATTATGCTACGTAGTCTATTTGTATAATTAGTTTCACAGCGTGACTTTCATGAACTGTGTATCATGTTAAATATACTGCAAAACTTTTAAATCTGTTACACTACTGTACTACTGACAAAGGACGAAGCATTCGTTGAACTGGACCATGGCCTACTCACCACTGTTTGACCCCACCCCGCATTATATAAAGTTTGTCGATTTTTCCATAAAACTTGCATTTAATGTTAGAAAAAAGACGGACTTCGTGGAATGGTTATAACGCAAAGAAAATATTTTTTCTTCGCACTTGTACGTTTGACTGAAAACACTAACTGTTTTACATTTAAAACTTAACCATTTAGTATATTACCAGAGGCAAAATTTTCCGTTTCACGTGTTTTGAAGTCTATGCATGTTTCCTTAGGGCAAGGTCATACTTTTTTCATTTTCTCTTGTTTAATCAACAAATCTTAATGCGCACATTTAAATGATTAAAAATAAAGGGTAACAAGCATTGCAAACTTAGTCTAAATTACAAATAATACAACGCAATAATCAATGTTAAGAAGCCTAATTTTTGGAACCGAAATTTCTATAAAAATAGCATTAGAAAGGTATTCTATAACTTGTTTTCACTGAGATTATTTTATCGTATATAAGCACCAAAAGGCGAGATAAATAAGCAAAATTGAAGCAGTAAGTTTTCTGAAGACGGTTTTTCTTAGATGGTTTAAAAACGTTTTCATGGGAAGCTAGCAGGAAGTGACGCAATAACTGTCTTCAGTATGTTTTCCTGCATATGATTAGTACAATTCCAGTTATTAAAAATGCAGGGGAAATATTCGGTTTTTGAGGCTGATTAATATCTGCGTATAAATAATTAAAATGCAGCAAGAAATTTTAATTTTACACTACAAAAATCTTCTGACTAAAGCTACTTCAATGGTCTCACTTACTGTAAAACAGCTTGTCTCAACTATTTTGTAGGTGCAGTTTTAGGATCGTATCAAAATTGCTAGAAACTATTTGACGCTATCCATCACTAAGCTTGTGTTTTGTAACTTTTATCAGTTGCGTATCTGATGGATTTGAAAGGTTGATAAAGGTCAATTCAAACTCTTGAGATTTAATACCTTTCGCCGTTCACCTTCATAAAAATGCTCGGAGTAAATCAAACTTAACTTGCTTCGGGATGAAAACAGGAAGAATTCGCATGCTGGCAGATCTACGACCGAACACTCCAAAACCATCGGATGTTTCTGTTTTTTTTTTAGGCAAACGCATCAAACGATCGCATAGCAGCGTCATCTGGTCCCGTGGTCGTGCGTGCAAGAACCAGCCTTACCACCTGCACTATAGCAGCCGCTTTATTCAACTGTTCGCTGTTGCAAGTTTTCTGATTAATTCGAATGTATTCGTTTGCCTTCGTAAGACTCCTACCATGTCTTATAAATATTAGCATTCGGTGTTCCATTATTCTTCTAATAAAACTAGAGATTATTGAAAAATCTACGTAGAGCCTGCAAAAGGCTTCAACTTTTTTGGATACGACTTGTTGTTCTTCTTCCTGTAATAAATGAATTTTTCAGAATTATGTAAATTTTCATTTGTTGGTCAGCAAGATATGGGAATAGGAACCCTCCATAATGCAGTACATTTGCCATCACATTAAATGTTTACTAAAATTTGGAAATTAATTTTTGTTTTGGCGAGGTTTTCCAAGCGGGGTTGTAAGCGTAATTATCATGCAGCATAATGTCATGATATTTCAGTTAGGTTGGGACGCCGGTTTTCGAACGAGCCTCCTTCAGCCCTTCCAGAAAAAAAAAACAAACGTTTAATAACATATCTGTTTATGCAGTATACATTTTGCCCATTAATTTCCGACGTTTTTATAAATTCAAATATATTTTATTGAAAACGTGCACGAAAATATACTTTCTTGTAATAATTTGGTAGAAAATTAGGCCATTATAAAATTCTATATGGAAATAACGCTTATCATTCGGTTTTAAAAACAATTTTTCAAAGTCTGAATAATTTTGTAACCTGACCTGATATAACATTTGCATTCATTTTTTACACATAAGTAAAATTACGCATTTTTCTACGCTCTTAGAAAGACATCGCATAGTGATCAGAACATTTTGCCGTGAACGTGGATTATATTTTAAACTTGGAAAACAACATGGTTACTTTTGGATATGTGTCCTTACCTAGTCTTTGCTTCTACGAAATACCTTTTCATATTATTTCAGTAGGCTTAATTTAAACCTCATTCTTTTCCCTAAATCCCAGTCATACGCCTTTTCAGTGTTACCATTATCTTAAGCGTTCGGCTTCGCGTTAGAGGTTAGAGCATGGGGTTAGTAGTAGGGTTGCGGTTAATGGATAGGGTTAGATGCTGAGACAAGGATTAGGATCAGATGTTAGGCTTATGACTAAGGATATCCGTAGGGGTTTAGGCTGGGGGTTGGGTTAGCAAGATTTCCAACTTAATTGCATCTTCAGTCGTGGCCGTTACGGGGGTCATATTTACGATATATATGTCATATGTGCTCCTTCAATTTAATTTGTCATTATAGGCTGGGATCAGTTCATCTGGGATACCTAAGCGATGTTTGTGGTTTGCATTTTGCCTTCCGGTTACAGCTTGTACTTTTTGGTGTTTCGCAGTGCAGTTTTACATTTGTACGCCTTCTTTATCAATATAAACACGTTCATTATGTCAGTGAATTATTTTTCCCTGGAAGAATTATGCATCAACTTTATTTAACTCACCCCAAAAACATAATTACCACCGTTAACTTAGTACAGATGGTCATCGCATTCGTCTTCTGAGTTGTGTCACTTATGTGATCGTTATCAGTAACATTAATGTACAGATGCGAGGCTTTTTGAAGGGTTATTTCATGGTCTTAAAAAGCTCATAGGTAAATTCCTATAAGAAACAAACGATGCAGTTTTTTAAATATACAGTTTGCAGAAGACATCATTACTACCAGATGAGTACAAGAAAGAATATTTTCGGGTAGGTTATCGATAAAATTTATTTGTAAAATCAATGTAAATATACAGACTACTTAAATATTCATTTTTTTACAGAGAATAGGTTTGCAGGTGTCTGGAACGAAGTTCGTTCGTATGCCTTCACCCTGAAGTGACTGGCATATCCTGGGATAAGGCTGCACAAAATTTGATCTTAAAAGCCTACTTAATTATTTTTTTTGTAATTGGAAGCACATTTCAATGAGATAACAAATATAATGCAAAGGTGGCATTGCAGGAAGAGTACCGATTCCTGTTTCCTGACGCTAGCGTTTTAGGTAATGCCCCATCCTACCGTAACCCTTATCTCCCTGGAATTTAGTCTGAGGCCACCTGTATTACGAAGAGTTTCTAACGATTCTTGTAGGTAGAATTCCGTCTCCCGCAAAATAGGAGAATCGTCACACTGACATTCGAGACTGTATTCGATCGCGTCTCGAGTTAGTCGAAAACTATCTTGAAGCACATTTTTTCTGCCAGCAGATGGTTCATTTAATCTCACCTCATCGTTTCTGTACTTATTCTAGCTTCGAATTCAAGCCTTTGCAACAAACTAAGGCAGGTATTCCTTCGACCGTTTCCGAAAAGGACAGTTTAGCTGTATCAAACATAAAGGCGTCCAAGCATCTGTGTGACGTCGTAAGAGAGATACTTTACGTCAGGTGTTTTACTGTGCCCGAACGCTTCTCACGCCATTTGTAGTCAGAGTTGTTTTGGTATATAAAGTGAGATATTATCAGCGGTTTGCGTAACCTCCATATTACAATAATTAAAAGTCCCTTAGACTGTCATGAAGCGAAAAATGTCAAGAGGTTACGAACAGGAGGGATAAACATGGAACTAGGTACACAATTTTCAGTAGCAAAGTAAGAATGCGCTGTGAGAAGTGAGCTGCTCTACCCTTTTGTGTGAAATCCTGGTCCTTGTGTTTGGAGGGGCTGGTTCGTGCATGTGATAGGTGCTGACTAGGCCGTTGGACATCTCAGCAGCTGCGCCTATGCTCCACACCAGTCCACTGACTATCTTGGAATTGAGAGTAATGCCGAAGGCTCAGCTCATTTTCCTCTCTATAAACAGTGTGCTAACAGCCGTGGCTAGGAAGGTTTTTAACTGATCAGATAACTCGGACTGCGTGGTTAGCCCAGTGTGTGTTCATGTGGATTGGCTGACTGGCGGACTGAGAGTCAGGCTATAATAGCTCCTTCTTACTGTAGCCTCTATGGTACCCCACTCCATGCGCTTGGAGTCGGGCCTGTCGGCATGCTTGGAAGTAGCTCCGGCCGCGCCAGTCACATGTGCCCTCTCCCACCTCCGGTCTTCTTTACTTGGTCATGACACCGGACCCAAGTGGGGGAGCGAAAAGAGTGCAATAGATTCAGCACAAATCTACTCTCAATACCATCTAATTCACGTGCAAGTTACCTTCCCTGCGCCCCCTTACTGTACTGCAAGTGTCGGACCTATTCAAATACAATGGTCGAGCTCTTGTGTGGCACGAGTAGATGGATAAGTTATGTTAGTTTAGCTGCTGCATTCGCTCATCCTCCAAATGATTTGACCTTGCTTGGCTACCGCAGTATAGTGTAAGTGGGCAGAGCGGGTTATGGGCTACGCAGATTCCTCTAACAGTAACCAAGCTTACGTGCAAATCTGTACTGTTTCAATGAGATAGGGGTGCATTCATAAAGGCACTTGTAGGAAGGAGGCAGTTACCTAAGTTTTCATGCTGACTGCAGGCTGAGATTCGTTGCTCACCTGCCAATTTTATGGTACTATTGTGTAATGACATGCAGTTAGCTGTTTTCCCACATTTCTCTCCCGTAAGAAAGAGGTAGCTTGCCGTAGCCGGGGTTGTTTTTGAGGGAAGTGGATTGAAATTTGTCTCAAACGGATTTTCAGTTAATTTGAAAAAATGGTCGCTCGATGGCATGCTATCAGCGTGTTCATTAAATCTTGTCGAAGGAGAGATAGTAGAGGGATCCACTGATGTGCTCAGTTTATTAGTTGAGGAGTAGCATTCGGCACTCCTGGTGGAGATAGACGATGAGTTAAAGTCTGGATGATATCTTAAATTTTGTTCTTTGATGATACCAGCCGGATGTTGAGGCGAACTCCAGCCATCTGTCTCAAAGTATAAGGTTTTCCATTCGTTGTCGATGTATTCTGTTCTCGCTGGTTTTATTGAATTGTTCATTTGAACGGTTTATTTGGACGATGAAATGTAGTTTGGTTATTGCTCATAATAACTTAAATAATTCCGTCGCAAATTCAGCAGCAATTTATAAAATCTTCTTAAATAGAAAAAAAAGGAAAGAAGGCACCTAACAACTCATCTGGGTGAGAGCGGTTTTGATAGGCTTAAAGCTTGTGGGAAAAGACCCCTTTGTGGCGCGCACAACTGTGTGGCCAATCAGTTCATGAGTAATTTTGATTTGTCAATACTGTCTAGCCTGCGATACCGCTCGTCGTGCTGATTGGTGCAGGCATAAGCGATTTCTATTTCTGCATCCTTTCGTGGAGAAAACAGTCTCCTCGTTGGTCAGCCGCAATTGAGACTGAATGAAACTGCGAAAGTGTCGAGAGTAGAATTCGGTGACACCGGCCACCTAATATTTTCGTTTTCTTAAAATGCAACTCTAACGGGCACTTGGTTTCTAGACAAGTATTTTATAAGAATACAAGCCAATGGGATTTTCAAATATGAAAAACAGTAGGCTGTTGCCCAGCCAGCCCCAGTAATGTTGCTGAACTCAATTCAATTAAATTCAGACTCTGAGGCTCAACTTTTGTTCTTAGTGTACTTACTCTGAGTTACTTCTTCGATGTCAACTCGGTAAATGCCGTCTTAATATTTTGGGTTGTCGACTTAAAAAGGCCTCCGTACTTTTCATTTTTCAAGGGTTTCCGATCACTTATAGGAGCGCATTATGAAAGATGAGTCTTAATACTGTGTATGAGTCGTGTACATAACTAGTGACCTAGAAACAAGATAAGGAATTTAATGTTGGCCCTCATATGGAAACAACTTAAACTCGTAAAGTGGATGGTTTCAACGCGTTCGTTGTCCCCTACAGTAGGTCAGGTGGGCTCATTAAAAACTGGAACGTTAACTAGGATTTTAATGCAGTGTTCTGTGAATCAATGAGCCTTTTCTGAGAAGTTCAGGTTAGAAAAAAAGAACTACCTTATGAGCTTGGATGCATGAAATCTGTAAGATATCTTCCCTGTAAAAATCTGATTATACTGAATTGTGGAGGTACAGGCGTCAATCCAGAACTTAGGTAGACAATTATTTCAAGTTCGTTAAGAAATCTTCGTCTATTTAGGTAGTTTTTGGTCCATCCTTCCCTTAATTTTCGCAGTTTTACCCAAACAGAACCGTTGGTCCATAGTTGTTTATGTAAAGTCAAAGGAAAATTGTAAATTGATGGTCTTTTGGTACGACAATCAGAAGAAACTATATCGAAATTCGAGTTCGTTTACTCGATACAATTTTATCCTGAATATACACCCCTTTGGCCCTTTGGACCGTTCTCAGCAGAAGAGAGGGCGCATTTTATCAGCGGATCCACATTCGTTTGATTATTATTTGAAATGTAGAGTTTGCTGCCGGAGCAGGTATGATTTGATGCATTTTCCCCTTAATTGACCTTCTAATTTAGCCATTTATCAATTGCAGATAATTAAAACTTATGAGGGGGATCTGAATCAGCTGCCTTAATTTAACATAACGCCCTGTTTCTCACGAAGGTGATATGAGCAAATGATGTGAATAGAAATGCCGACAGCACTCGGCAAGGTGGTGAAACTTTTCTTTGGTTTGCTTGCAGGAACACTAGCGTTTCCTTCTGACAGGTACTGACGTAGAACAACTGAAGGAAAACTACCACACTATATTTTGAGTAGTTTCGTTGACCAGTGGGTGAAGACCATTATTTATCCGATCTGAGGACGCATGGTTCATCTGATTCTGTTTTGTTGTTTTTAATCAGACCATTTATTCATGGAAGAGCCGTTAATGCTAAAAATCACCATTTGACTTTACTCGTTGGATAAAAATCTGCATCTGTCTTGGCTTATTCGTCTACTAGAGAGGCCGTAAACTGCAGCCGGGACAAAACTTAACTCATGAATTATTTAAAGATGACTCCGAAGATCCAGTGGCTGACCGGTGTTTAAAGCCTTCGCTCCATAGCCTACCGGACGAAATAATCATCTATCTATTACCGCACATGAAAGTGACCTTTTTCAACGGATACATACGATAGATTAGCCGCTGCACTCACTGTGAAGATTTTCTCCAGCAAATTAACGAATGTCTTCTTTAGCAGATCGCATTTAAGTTTATTCGCCGTCTCCTTACGACTGACTTGGAAGTTTCTTCGTTTCCTTAACATGCTCTTTATGTTCCTTTGGAACGGTTTTACGACTAGGGTTTTGCGGTTGCCAGAATCATATGTATTATATGAGACTTGGATTGCCTTTCCGGTGGCCGCATCACCTTCCATCACGTCAGGTCCTAGAAGGAAAAATAAATAAAAGGGGTAAGAAACGAATTGATCCAACCGATAAGGGTTATGTACTAGTCTGCAAGTGGTACTAAATAAGGGCAAGTCAACATCAATAGACTTTAGGGAGGACTTACTATTCAAGTGTGCGAAATTCTTTAGAGGGAGAGAGGTTAAAAGAGGATCAAGGTTTTTCACCAAACTAATCTCAAGGAAAGTTCAAACCTCAAAAGATCGACGCCAGCTCCTTAGAAGTGTTTGAGTATGCTGATTGTTTGCGCAAGCCTCTGAACTCCTGCTCACTTGCAACTTAATGTTGATTACACTAAAACTGTTTGAGGTTCGGGACGGACTTCAGTCTCCTCAGGCTTTGAAAAACTCTACCGGCCATTTTAAGTTTTTCACAAATGGCTGCTCCCCGTCAGCTGACCCTCAGGGCGGAGGCAACGCCCTTGCGAGTACGGAGTGTTGTCATTTCCTTTTTGAAACTAGTAAATCTTCTTAACTTCATTATATTTGGCCGTTTTGTAGGAAAGTCCATCTGTTGACGGGTGAAATTGAGACTCATTTGAAGACCAGTGGGGCTATTGTTCGTCCTGACACTTCGACCTCTAGACATTTCTTTCGGGACTGGTAAATGAACCGCTTCTCAGTCACCCACCCCTTCAACCTCAAGTCCTGCCCGGGTAGCAACAAGAGCTGTCAACCAGGACGACAGACAGAGAGATGGAGGGGGTAGAGGACGTCTTAGTCTGTGAGACACAGCCGCACACGTTCTGCCCTTTGCCGCCTCCGCCTTGCCATGTCGGTGAATCTAGTCGTTTAATTTTGAACGGTCGCTCGCAGTAGTGAGACGACTGCGGATGTGAACGCGGGGAATGGGGAACAATGGGAAGTGAGTTGGTAATTCTACTTGCTCTCCCCCGCCCCTGCCCCTCCCCGACTAACCAACACAGCGTCCTCACCCCAGCTCAATTCTATTGGGCGCACGTGGACAGGCGAAGGAGAAGATAAGGCATCACTCCAATATCGCCCTCTTTCACATTGGTGCGAACATCGGAAAACGCAGCCCTTGATCAAGAGCCCCTAGGAGCCTAGATGGCACGTGGCCATGCTCCCTCAACCCTCTCATTGGGATGGGGTGTTTCACGAAAACACTGATCTCTCGCAGCCTCTTTGAAATCAAGCAATTAACTGAATTGCTTCTGAAGGAGTAAATCTGTGCGACTAGTTTCTGGACGGTGGATGTCGTCGGAGGAAGGGATGCAACAACACCAAGGAGCCCGTAAAATGGAAAACAGCACTAGAACCCCAAATAATGTTCGAACTGTATGCTAACTCGTTAGCAGTTCTCCCGCAGATCTCTAACCTGTGTGGCATTTACTACGATCTTAGGATGCATAAATTTGGCAGTTGAAGCGAAGGTCGCCACAATAGATTACTTTGCTGCTTCTTAAGAAGCTATTCGTAGAATTATCTAAAATTTATACAAACATTTTGTTATTCTCAGAACTGTCTGTGCTCATTGGAGTGATAATTTCGGTGACCTATCAGGTGAGGGCATGTCTGAGAAATAAAGTGTCAACCATTTTGCATGTGCTTTGACTTTCCGCAGATTCTATTACTGGAAGCAGAAGGCCCACGAATACTCCTAATTGGCATACCTACAATCAGGACGGTAGGGATGCCTTTTATGACCGCCTAAACAGGACAGGAAAAGAGAAACTGCTGACAATGCTTGTGTCTTTATGCTAACTTCCAGTGAAATTAGATTTAGAAGTAAGGTGAGCGTATAATTTTAGGTTTATCTCGTAGTTGGCGTTAGGGTCAAGATTAGGACAAGGGTTAAGCTTTTCATCGTGTTATCTGTATGGTTTAAATTTAGGTTAGGGCTAGGGTTAAGATTAAGGTAACATTTTAGTTTTATGTCAGTGTAAGTGTTGGCGTTAAGACACATACATATTTACTCTTCCTGAAATTTACCGTAACGCCAACTTTTTTCAGTGGGTGGGGTGGCTCTCATTTCCATGTCCTTGCAAGGCATCGCTACCATCAGGACCACACTAGGTTTCGAGTACGGTGAACTTAGTGCGGGGACTAGACCAGGAATTATATCACTGTATTGATTGGTACATTGTTTGCCTGTTAATGTATGTATGTGGCGAGATTTAAAATGAGGACAAGAATGAACAATTTGTATCCGTGGATTTATTTCTTGGCTTTCGAAAAAGGGGAATGCACGAAATACGCACCACGTGACAAGAAGTTTGAACTTATTATCCACAGCTGGAATATATTTTTGAAGTCAGACCAAAATAATTTGCTCACGGGCAGATTCAATAGCCTATTTATTTAGATATAACCAAGTGTATTCTGTCAGGTTTTACCTCTTGTTCATCTTATAGAGTTTTATAAGCAACTCTTCCGAATATATAAGTTCACAGCAGTCAGTCGTCTAAGAGCATGTTCCAAACAGCCCATTTTTCATGTAAAATAGAGTTCTCAGCTTATGGAAACAAAGAAGTGAGTTCTAGAACGCAGTATAGAAGAAAAGGAGATGTGTATTGACCTGAGGTTTCAGATTCTCGTTCGAGTTCATCATCAGAGACATTCGCAACTAATGGTGAGGGAGGCTCGAGGAGGTAACTATTTATAGAACACAGGGGCCATGTCATCTAGTGTCTAATCAAATTGGTGGCTTTCGCGTTCATCACTGAGGTTTGGGCCCCGTACGATGCTAGCTCGTTAGTCCACGACCGATTCGCTGATTTTCGTAGCGTAATCACAGTTGAGGATTATTGCCATGATGGCTCGCTTTCGCTGGAATACTAAGTCGCCTGCATGCTATCTAGGCAAAGTATCAGCAAAAAATGTGGAGGCTGGAAGTCATTGTACTTATTAATCGGTGGGTGGGCTGAGAATCAAGGTCCAAACTGTTCAGGACTCACACAAGTTTCAGCTCCTGCAAAAATTGCTGCATCGGATCCAGTGAAACAATCCCCGACCTGACAGCTAGCGCCCTTCCACTTCACTATTGCTGCATTTTTGGCCATCCGTTTGCTCAGTAGTATCCTACTTTCTCCGACGTGATTGCTTTATCCACCACTGCACCAGGTACTGTAACTGACTCTATATGTTTCCCGCCGTAGCAGCGGGTTTTTCGGTCTCAGTAGTTAGCACCTGATATTTGCTTCTGGTCGGTGTTAGGCTCCAACTCCAAGCGGTGTGGAAAGGCAGCTTACGGCATCCGAAGCGTTCTCCACATACCGTAGCGCTCGCCAAAATTTGAGCTGGTCTGGTTAGATCTCTCGCATTGTTTAAGCCTGCACCTGTTGATAAAGTTGCATGGGTGGCTATTTTCTATGGGTACCCGGCAAAGGTATTGCATTTTTGCATGCTCGTTTCTGGTTCAGTGCAGTGTAGCACCACATACTCATATAGCGCTCTTATACAACTGCGTTTGTAACTGATATGGTGGTCACTGTTTAAATTTATTATTAACATCGTATTTTTCGCTTCCCGGAAAACTTTAGTTTTCAGATAACTGTAACCATTTTGGCAGACCAAGTTATCAAGAAAGGCTAGCTGATTGTTTTCTTCCTCCATCAACGTAAATTCGATGACATATTCTTTGAGTGTCAGCATCTTGGTTCTTTCGAGCGCATGCATTCGTCACTGGTGCATACAGTTGATCGATGTGAGCATCTTGTCTGACGTTCACTGACTGGCCGTAAACTGAAAGATCACTACCGTACCTCAGTTCTTCCTAGGAGCTTGCTCTTCTTTCACGCATATATGAGGTCTAGAGTGTTTCAGTGCGGGGTTGAACTATGAAGGAGTGCAGGTCGTTCTGAACTTCGCGTGCCCCTCAACGAAGTAACCGAATCCAGGATAAAACTATTTTCAAGATCGAAAACCAACCCCATCGGCTTGTGTTGGTCCTGGTTAAATATTTATTGTTGCTCATTGGTCTAAATACGAGGGGAAAAATAGTTTTCGAAACTCAACACAAAAACGTTGTATCGCGCCCAAGAAACTTGATCTATTTCTAAGTAAATTTCTTGGGATGCCTAAATTTCAATAGACATATATGGGTATAGGGAAAATTAGTGACTCAATATGTTCGAATAGAAGGGTACTCTAAAGTAGTCTCTGGTCTGGGCTTCGTGGTTTAGGTAGTAAGAGCGTTGACTATGTTTGCTCTAGTGGGTTCGAATTCCCCGGGGCTGCCATGTTTTCCGCAGTTGTGTCAAATGACTTATAAGAAATCTGTAAAAATACGAATTAGTAATAAATATTTCTGTTTGCAACCGACAGGACAGTGAGCATCCGGTTCGATGGTTAGGGCGTTGGACTTTTTAAATCCTACTGATCAAACGACCTCAGGTTGGAATCTTTGATGCCCCCTGACCTGGGTTTGAGCAAAGCTCACTTACCACTGCTAATAGGCTACCCAGTCTCCTTTGTATTTGTCAAAAATACTCTTGCATATAGGATTACTGGCTGCTGTGCGACTGCCTGTGAGGGCACTATATTTAGCCTTGGTCCGACTCGACGGACGTGTCCCGTCATCTGATTGGCGAACACAATTCCAATTATATATATATATATATATATATATATATATATATATATATATATATATA
>WEDG01005604.1:0-29764 GCA_017591395.1 Schistocephalus solidus
GAGAATCACTTTGAAGCATCGCCAGGAGCCTCATAGTGGCTGATAGTAGAATTGGCAGACAGGGCAATGCATCATCTGTTATAGTCAGATTAGAGAAGGAATTGTGGGCCTTCAGTTCCTATTGATCTTTTAACATCGTGTAACTGTGAAAGAGCGCAAAGCAGACACTTTTGGAAAATAATCATCGATTGTCTAATCTCCCAGCTAGCTCCGATTGAAAACCTCTACTTTTCCTCAACCTTTGCGTTGCGTGTGATTCTTCCAGGTGAATAACTGTCTTAGGTTTACTTCCAAGTTATGCTTCTTTATCAATTTAAACCGCATAACTTTTTAGCCGGCGTATCAAGACAAGGTTTTGGAACCGCTTATAGTACAGGACACGGGAATAGGAACACGCAGCCACAAAGTTAGAACATATTAACTAACTCTAAGTTCGCAAAGTTTAAAAACTTTGGTTTCTCTGATAAGCGGATTCTACAATTTGTCGAAGACATAAAGGTAGTGCCGGTTAACATTTTGCTTTTTGATTGTATAAATGTCTTATGATATTATCGTTAAGCATTTATGGCGTTACATTTCCATTACTTCTATGTTTTTTATGGGAATTAGTATTTGCCTGACGCCAACATTTTAAATTCACACGATGCTTTTTAAAGGAATAAATACCACAGCGACAAATAATAAATTCTGGTTATAAAGAACGCAAAAATATAATGCAGTTAACAAGGCCTTATGGTAAGTCAACATTAAATTTTAATGATCTGATAGATGGAAGCGGACGGACAGTATTCTTTAGCTTGCCCTTACAACTTTGAGAGCTAAACCGCAGCTTCCAAAGCAAGCTCGTGCGAGTCACTGGAAAAATGGATAACGCCTTTCAGACTTTCACATTGGCAGTTGGTTCTAGAATTGATGAAACATACAGTTTCCTGACAAGCGAAGAAGCACGAAGGTCGAAAAATGTTCTGGTGGTTTTGGAGTGACCGAAAACATCCAACGGTTGGCAAAAAAGAAAATGTCTGCTGAACACTATAGATGATTTATTTAAACATAATTGGTTTTTAGAAGATGATTTCTGGGAATTCATATTTGCCTGACACCAACATTTTAAATTCACACGATGTTTTTAAAGGAATAAATATTACAGTGACAAATGATAAATTCTGCTTAAAAAGAACGCAAAATGTGATGCAGTTAACGAGGCCTTATGGTAAGTAAACATTAAATTTTTATGATCTGATAGATGGAGGCTGACGGACAGTATTATTTAGCTTGCCATTATAACTTTGAGAGCTAAACCGCAGTTACCAAAGCAAGCTCGTTCGAGTCACTGGAAAAATGGATAACGCCTTTTAGACTTTCACATTGGCAGTTGGTTCTAGAATTGATGAAACATACAGTTTCCTGACAAGCGAAGAAGCACGAAGGCCGAAAAATGTTCTGGTGGTTTTGGAGTAACCAAAAAGATCCAACGGTTGGGCAAAAAATAAAACGTCTGCTAAACACTATAGATGATTTATTTAAACATAATTTATTTTAAGAAGATAAATGGAAAGGAATAATTATTTTTGGTAAACAAAGTGAATTATGTGTGCACTTCATAAAAAAACTCTGGCTGACAGCTTCAAAATACTGGAATTGCAAAAAAAAATAAAGATTAGGTTTATTGTGCAGTGTCTTCAAATATTTTTCAGAAAATGCCGGTAGAGCTAGCAATTACAGCTTATGTATGGTTTTCGCTTTTTGTAGGCTCAAATAAGTGAATCTTCTGGCACTAAAGGCGCCATTTATTAGAAAAAAATGGAATAAGGACATATACCGGGGAATTTCGTATTTAGCGAATTATTGTTTATGTATAGATATGTATGTATGTATATGGTCAATGCGACCGCACATTCACCTCACGCATCGGCCTGGTCGGTCACATGCGAATACATCGTTCACCGACCGGTGAGCCAGTGCCTGGAACACCATCACACAGTAGATATCGTCGCCTCCACTGCCCTCACTGTCCTCGCGCATTAACTCATCGCATGGGCCTCTTCGGTCACATGCGCATCCATGACAGCGGAATTCTCCACAATGCCGACAACACCGATACACCATGCACACCCTCCGCTCCTGCCATTCTTAGCGCCCCTGACACCCCCACTACCATGAATGATATCCCCCCAGCCTCTACCGATTTCTCCTGCCCACACTGCGCCCGCATTTTCAACTCACGCATCGGCCTGTTCGGTCACCTGCGAATCCATCGCACGGAGGCTGGTGAACCAGTGCCTGGGGCTCCGACATACAGTCGACGCGCCCGCCTTCACTGCCCTCACTGCTCCCGCACATTTACACACCGCATGGGCCTATTAGGACACTTGTGCCTCCACGAAAACCTCCGGTAAACAACCGAAAGCTAAGCTACATCAGCGCACACTACCTACACCAATACATCGACAACACCCTCACAATTACCATTTACCAGAGTATATCACGGTTTCATAGAAACCGTGGCTAGGAAGTCTGCAAATCTGACGCTTCCACCAGACCACGCCGTCGGCTCAGTGTATGTGCTGTGTGTGTCGAGTGGCTGACCAGTGGACTGGGAGTCAGACGGCGATGGCTGCTCCATATCCCCTGAGTTTTTGAATCCTGGTGTGTGCGTTATGGGGGCCAGGTCGTACTGTGGCGCGCGAAGACGGGTACGCCGATCCGTCAGCCAATGCGCCCACTCCCACATCAGGCAACTGACCGGCTCGGACAGTAGTCTGACTGTGGGGGTGGGGGAGAGAGTGAGGTCGACAGCTCAGCGCATACTCCTCACTATAAACAATCTGACGCGCTTGAAACTATCACGGTGCGCTAAAAGCCGTGGCTTGGAAAGTTGCCAACTGACGGGATAACTCGGACCGCGTGGTCAGCCCAATGTGTGTTTTGTGTGGAGTGGCTGACTGGCGGACTGAGAGTCAGGCTGCAATAGCTCCTTCTTAATGTGGTCTTTATGGCAACCCCACTCTGTGGGATCCGAGCCAGGTATGGTGGCACACCCAGAGGCGGCTCCGGCCGCGCCAGCCACCTGTGCCCTCTCCCATCTCCGGTCTTCTTGACTGTGTCATGATACCGGGCTCAGGTGGGGGAGAAGAAGAGATTGCGGTAACGTTGAGTGCCGCGGTTGCAAGGTTGCCAACTGACAATTACACTCAGACCTCGCAGTTAGTCGAATGTGTGTTGTGTGGAGTGGCTGACTGGTGGTCTGAGAGTCAGGCTGCGATGGCTCCTTCTTAACGTGACCTCTGGCTATCTCACACATGTGAGATGTAAGCCGTTCAACCCCACTGTTGTGTGAAATCCTGGTGCTTGTGTTTGGGAGGCCAGGTCGTGTACGTAGTACACGTAGACAAGGTCATCAGCAGCTGCGCCCGCTTCCGCATCAGACAACTGACTGCCTCGGACAGTGGTCTGATTGTTGGGGTGGGGGAGAAAGTGAGGTCGAGAGCTCAGCGTATTTTCCTCACTATAAACAATCTGACGCGCTTGAAACTATCACGGTGCGCTAAAAGCCGTGGCTTGGAAGGTTGCCAACTGACGGGATAACTCGGACCGCGTGGTCACCCCAATGTGTGTTTTGTGTGGAATGGCTGACTGGTGGACTGATAGTCAGGTTGCAATGGCTCCTTCTTAATGTGGCCTTTATGGCACTCCCACTCCGTGGGATCCGAGCCAGGTGTGGTAGCACGCCCAGGGGCGGCTCCGGCCGCAACAGCCACCTGCGCCCTCTCCCATCTCCGGTCTTCTTGACTCTGTCTTGACACCAGGCTCAGGTAGGGGAGGAGGAGAGAGTGCGGTAGCTGCAGCGCAAGGCTACTATCTTTTAAAACTAATTCACGCGCAAGTCACCGTCCCTGCACCACCCTTCCATGGAGTATACGGTGGACATCGTCGAAATCGACGGTCGAACTGCCATATGGTCAATACCTTTGATACAATAATCAAAGGATGAATTGAAGGGAACGGAATGCTATCAGGTTGACTGCATTAAATGATCTGCAAATAAAAGCGTTCACCCTTCGTTCTAATTTATTTTGCTGCTTAATTGACTGAAGTACATATCAGTCAGAAGGTGGAATGCATTCGTTGACTTACGCTCAAAATAAGCTGATTGAAAGTATTTTAACGATATGCCTTGAGCCTCACTTTAAAGCACCAACAGGAGCCTCATAGTGGCTGGAAGTTGAATTGGCAGACAATGTTATACATCATTGGCCATTAAAAATACCTAATTGGCCGACGCTTCTGGCATTAAGTGGGAAAATTTTCGATCTCAATGGTTAATTTTCGTTAAAGTGCCTGATAATACACCCGAATAGTATTTATTATTTGCAAAAGATTTAGCAAAACAGAAAAACCTTTCAGATTTTAATACGAAATTTGAAGCTTGCTAAAAATACCCAAAACCCTGTCTTTTACGTGCCCATAATAATGACCAGATCTCGTTAACCATTACCACTCTATTCTTATAGCGCAGGACAAAAGTGACCACTTAGAGAGTTATCGATAAGATGTCGTATTTTAGCTTGTGTTTTTGTTGTGAGCCCGTTTATCGTCCAGACCATGATAACACGAATTGATGTGAACGAATAAATAATGAAGCTGAGGGTTCTTTCCTACATCAGGAGCTTCTTTAATAGTATCATCCGATTTGTGGATGTCCACCCTTAGAGTAGCCTGGCCTTCCTAAGGGAACTCTGTCGATCGATATAAAAATCTGATGTCAGCATTCAAAGCGATCTGTTGTCATATCATATATGATTGGCCCTTACTCCGCTAACTGCTGCTCAGAAAGATGGAAACATTATTTTGGCGAATGAACAACCCTTTACATTTCCTGCAGAGGTCCTTTCTGGATATCGCGATTCATTTTTTGTTTTAAATAGGCTTCAACGAAGGGAAGCGATCTTAATGTTTCCATTTCTAACCTGAGCTGGATCGATGGAGGCGTCGAAAATACAGTGCTTTGGAGGACAACTGTCGACAGCTATAGTGTCGATTGCATGGGATTCGTCAACGTAGCAATCGTAAGCGATTGGCTAATTACTCTGAATACTAATTTCATATCACCCAGAATGCAAATAAAGATATCGAAAATAAGGAAACTCACCAATAGCCAACGACCGTTGTATTGATACCTGACACTAAAACTGATCTATGGTAATACCATGTTATGCACATTAAAATCCATTTAAATGTGATATTATTAAACAAAATAACTTTAGCTATCTGTTTTAACTACTAATCGCATATATTATGCGGTTGCGAAGTTCCGAATTGACCTGCGATATCTCTACCTGTTCTTTTGAATATAACAAGGACCTTCTGATTTCTGTTACAATTGAACTCTATTGGCCGACCTTTTGGCAGCCAGGTACACTGTTTTAGGCATTTTTTGAACGGTTGCAGTTTTTGTACATCCCTTATGTATGTAAAGACTTGCGCACATTCCAGAGGGAAAAATAACAGCAAACTAAACATTCACTTTTAAAGATCTGACCAATGTGTGCTGACGGACAGTAATATTAAGCTTGCCTTTCAGATATGAGTAAGAATCCCAGCTTGCGCAAAAATACCCAAAACCCAGTCTGTACGTGCCCAAAAGAATGTCAGCTCACTCGACCATAACCACTTATTATAAAAGCACAGCACAAAATGACCAACAAATAGGTGTGCAGGATTATTTGAAACCTAATAACGTCAATAATGAGATGTATTTATTATATTTTGTACTAATGCATCAGCGCACTTTATAAAGGCGCTTTATAAGGTTAAAAAAGAATAGCAATTATTGCTACGATGTATGCCAGGTTAATGATTAAGACAAGGGGAGACTGATGATAGCCCACTTTACTGTTACTAGCAAACACAAATCAAGTGGCCTGTTTAGAGTTGATGTACTAGTTAGGCGTTTCCTTTGGTGTATGCTGTCCTGTAGGCAAACTACGTTTCGGGTTTTTTGTGCAAATATACGAATGTGTTACTATATAATCAACTACTAAAACAAAGCAACGAGATAAGTTTCTGAAATCAGTCACGAGGAAACAAGAACTGGAAAAAGAGCTTTTTATTAGCCTGAAATGTATGATTCTCCCTATGACCCGTCATCAGTGTTGGTCATTGAAGTTGTTAAAGTGGCTACAAGTGACGCAGTACTTGCAGGGCATTTTTGCCAATGGATGTCTTAAAATGGATAAAGTTTCTTTTCCTGGATAGACCTCTTGACACGCTGTAGTATTGCGTCTAGGAGGCTAAGGGCACCGTTGGCCTAGGTGCCTCAATAAATGTGAAAAGCCATACGTTAAACGAAACGGGTGCGGCATTAACAGTTAAAGACTGTCATCAATGCACGTTCATGGAACGTATAAATGTGGAAATAATCTTACATATGTTTGTGTGCTGTATCACAATCGCTATAAGATCGTCACCATTCTGGCTGCTGTTTGGAGTTTTATTTATAAATAGCGTTCAGTAAATGCATAACACTGTCCACATTCGTTGGAAACGTTGATGAGCATTTTATGACGTTTTTCTTAATTGCATAAAGAACTGTTTGGAAAACATTAACCTGGTATACTAAAAGCCCTTTAGATGAAATGTTAAGGCAGATCAGTCTCAATATTAGTCAAGAATTCAAAAACAGGTTTTAAAAAACGAAAATATATTTATGTTGAGTGTAACTATTATAGAAAACGTAAGAGGCTATTAAAATATTACAAGAAAGAATAGTATTGCTAACATATTGTAACAAACACATTTGGCTCAGAACGAAATAGCAAATGAATGCAGCAATGTCGTCCTACATTAGCAGGTACTGTTTATCGAGCACGGGTTTAACACGCTACTAAAAAGACTAACTCTCTAAATCCAGCGTCCTGATGTGTCTAAAATACCACGGTATAATGATGCTGCATAATCATGATATCAAGCTTACTCAAGTTATCTTTTCGTATCCAAAAAAGGTTAGAAATCTGTGCAGCAATTAGTGAGATCGTTAATAGAATTGACTTATCTGAATGCAGTTAATTAAACTGCTTCTGATCGTTACCTGCATCTGGGCTAGTATTCGATAGGGTGGAGGACAGATTCAGCCTTAAATGAAAACATCCTCCCTCACTTTATCGGAACTTAAATGATTTAAAATGCAAACTCTTGGGTTCAGTTTTGGGTAACAAGTCAAAATAATGTGACCTCACCCAACTTAGCGTGTAACGGTTGCCTTTTACTTGCTTTTACTTGCATAAAAGCTGACGAGAGGACTGATTTTCTAATGATTCTTAAAGTATAAAGCATCCATCACCACGCCCACATCGACGAGAGCTTCAAATGGCCTGGTATTGCCTTCTCAATGTAAAATACTTTCGGTGTAGAATAATACTCGAAACCTGGCTGCTTCATAAGCTGTTTTTATGGCTCGAACAAGGCTTCTTCTAAGGACCTAACTGGCTGCGTCTCCTTGAAGTACGAATTCTTGTAAATGACTTTACTTTTTAACAGTCATTTTTAAAAGATCTTTTAGGTCAGCTGACAATATTATTTTCAATAAATTTTTCGCGAAAGCCGCTTTCTCGAAGCAGGTATTGGAGGCCTCTTAGCTGATCCTCCTCCTTCTGGATGTTATCCTATGAAATAAAATATTGTTCAGACTGTGCCGTCGCTAGTCAGTTGCCGTCTCCGCCAAATGCAGGCATTCCCCAACATTTTGATTCGAATTCGTGTGGGAAATGAACCTAGAACACTCTTCGCGTAGAGAGGAACGCACGCGCCATTATTTTTGATTAGCAAACACCCAAGGCGCTTGGGATTGAATTAAATCTGTTAGAGTCAGATTAGAGGAGGAAGTGCAGGACTTCCTTTCCTTTTGCTCTTTTAATTTCTTGTTACTATTAAAGAGCGCAAAGCAACCAGTTATAGGAAAGCATCATAAATTGGCTAGGCTTCCAGCTAGCTCCGATTTAAAACCTTGATTTTTCTACTACCTTTGAGTTGCTTGAGGTTCTACCAGATTAAATACTGTCTTTGGATGCCTTCCACGTGATGTTTTTCAACAATAACACCGAATTAGATTTAAGAAGGCGAAGACAGACAAAGAATCGGGATCTTATATAGGACAGGACATGGGAATAGGAACACGCCGTCACCTGGTAACTTTATATGACCTTGCGCTGAACGCCCAAAGGACAAATACTCCAGTGCCCAAACCATACTCCAAGCCCCAACCTAACCATCAATGTACATCTACTTTTCCTCAGTTAGGCCAACGCCACTCATATTGCAGACAGTCCCTGCTATGTGAGAGGGACGTAGAACGAATAAATACAAATAAATATATTTCATTCAACTATTCATCCGGCTTTTGATTATATAAACCCCTGACTTTCCCACTGATAAATGTTATGTAATAAAGAAGTATAACTTCCGTGCATGAGGATTATTTAAAAGTGTTCACATGTTAATATAGACGTACAAATCTAGACGCTGGAGCTGCCCTTCATCGATTTCTCTTTCCAATTCTCAGGTAACGTCTACAAACGCACCAGTAGACTTTTCCAGACATAAGACTGGATAACTAGCTTGCAGAAAGTGTCTGACCTGTCTTGAAATCGCCACTTGACGCCAGTCACGGATGGGCTCCAAGCTCACACAGATTGGAAATGACACCAATTACACGGAAATAGCAAGAAAGGGATATCAAAGAACTAAAAATATGCCAGGCTAGCAGGATAAGGCGATTTTATGCGGCTGATTCCAAATGGAAGACGGGTTTAATTGTGGTTTTTTTATCAAATTCATAATAAATTGCTTTTCTTTACCAATTCCTCCCATGATAAACAGCAGTTGTATAAGTACGATACAAGATTCGATGAAGGCAAAATATACGTCATACCGATTTCCTGCTAATATTACTGCATAAAGTTGTGTATCTTGCTTACACTGCTTGAGACATCTTGTCAAACCTGGGAGTTAAGGCAATTAGTATGAGGAGGGAATGACTGGATTTATCGATTACTGAAGCCGTTTCGTACTCGTGCTGAGGTCCACCAACCAAAACAACACGTCGTTTGTAGTTCGTTATTATATGACATTGACGCAAGCCTGGATGTGACTATGTCACGCTCAGCAAGCCGGTGGATTCTCGATACATAGATTGATTAAGTTCTCTTCCGAGGGCACCAATTCACATAATTCCACGGCTGTCCTCATCTACGGTATTGATGAGTTTTGTTGGTTGCTAGCATCAGTCAACTCATGCGTGCTGTTAAAAGCGTGGGCAACAAACTCAGTTAATTATTCACTCCAAGTACAGTCAGATTTTGATAATGTGTGTTCGGTTGGATAACGTGAATAAAACGATACTTTTGATAAAGGGTAAGATGATCTACCCACAACTGTTCGGTAGGATTTAATCGGTCCATTAACATTCAGTCACTGCCTTCCCAGTTTTGTTTGTCGTTACGTGAAATTCGGACAATTGTTAACAATGATTTATAAGGTTTGCAATTGTTAAGATGCTGCTGTCCATATCGATTTTCCTAAGTTGGTCACTCGCTGTCAAAAAATAAGAGCGGGAAAAATAACGACTCGCTGTAAGGCGAAGTTTGTTTCGATCAGGGAAATTTACCGGTGCATCTGTCCCGTAGGTGTGATATGGAGTGATCTGAACGACTGTGCATTTAGCATGGGTTTTCTGTTCTGTATTATGTAGCACTTAGAGTGACATATCATACATAGAAATAAAGGAAAGTCCTTCTCATCACAATAGAAGGGGTTGAAATTTAAAGTTTAACTCCCTCACATTTTCGGCCTTTCATACCCAACCTAGTGCCTGAAGGACCTGGCACGTGAATCCATGAAGATCGTTTTAAATGTGGTTATTTAAGAGAACAAGTCAGAATATACATGTTCGCCAATGTAATCTTAGACACTTATAAATGTTGTCAAATCGCAAACTAGCGAGTTTGTCTCATCGTACATTACTACATTGATACAGCAAAACGTGCCTAGAAAATAAACGCTTGGACAAGAAATCAAGATGAATGGGTGTCCGTGATTGACTTAGTATTTTAAAGCTGATGGAGATGTTTATACTTTCTTTAGAAGAACTTGTATGGCCGCCTTAGCAAAAAACGGAAAAAGAGACACCCACCCACATAAATTGGTGGCCTGGCTCAAAATTTAAGGAAGGGCACATATTTTGTTGCTTAAACAGCACACGTACCCGTCTTTAAGACTGAAACCTTACCTTGATCTTTACTCTAGCCCAACATTTAACCCTAGAATAGTTCAGTTCAGTTCAGTGTATTTGAGGAAATAGGCTTACGCCTTTGAAATCCCTATATGTTACATAAAAAAGCAAGAATAAGAGGCAAATTAAAGAAGTAACAGTCAAGTGATTGCAGGCAGGTTTACGTGGTACACTGATATTGTTAAGGTTAAGAAGTCATATAGTCTTCTTTGTGCTGTAACCTATGTATTTCAAGCAATGTTTGAATGTATACACAGACTGCGACATAACAATCACCTCAGGTAGGCTATTCCACGGTTCCACGACACGGTTGGTGAAAAAATACTTCCTTACATCCGATCTTGTGACCTTGAAGACCCTATAAGAACCACCAATTATTTGTTCTCCAACTTGGACAATTTGATCTTCGTCTCCACTTCACTAGGACTAATCCGGACAATACTGTTTCAACTGCACGTACTTACTTGCTTCCTGCTCATCTGGAATTTTTTCTCGTTCCGAAATTCGTCATAAAACGGCATCAGATTGGAATTTGTTTATCATCTTATTCAATTTGCATACGCAGCCTCTGCACCTATAGAAACTGATAACCACTCAAGGAACCAAATTTGTACAACCTCGTGAAGATCTGAAGTTATCCAGGACCATCAACATATAGTAAGAGACCAATATATTATCAAAAGAGCTGCTTCAAATACCAGGAGGACCCTTTTAAAAATCCAAAAGTTGCGAGTTTGGGAAGGAAACAGACGATTACGACTGTATATCTTCTGAAAATAATTGTTTGCGTAATTCTGTTTTGAAAAAAGCTAATGTAGATGACAACCTTTTTTCCAGTGGAAGATTATTCCATATGAAAGCATATTTGGAGGCAAAACACCGAGACCGGTAAGTTGTGGAGCTAAGGGGTGGTAAAATGATCATTGAGGAATTACAAGTGGCATAGGGTCGATCTACCGGAGTGAGAGCGTTAATTCGTGGGAGATTTGGGCAGAGACCGGCTCCGAGTCTTCTAACAAACAGAAATTTAATGTTTGCTAACTGGCATCTATTCGTATAAGAGATACTGGATCCAGGAAAGGAAAATAGTCTTCGAGAACGAACCCTCTGAACTTTTTCAATCTTCCTGCTCTCAGAGGCGTTCATCAGCCCAAAGAGGGGACAGCAGTATTCTAGGATAGGAAGAACAAACATGCGGTACAAGTTGAACTTTATTTCCGGAAAAAAAAAATTATGTGATATATAAATACAAATTTGTGCAGCCTTTGCAGAAATTCGATTTGCATGAGGCGATAATGCAAGCTTATTCGTGTAACTTAGACCTTTATCTTTTATGGTTGATACTTCTAAAAGTGTACTAAAAAACAGATGAAACTACTATTGGATGGAGAAAATTCCATCTGCCATGTTAGAGCATAAGTAGATCAATGTTCCTTTTATCAACGCAACTATTGGCAGTGTCTTCAGAAAATGAATAAATGCACTTGAGATCGTCAGATTTAACGAACTTTCGTGAAACTTTGAGTAAAGCTGAAATTTCGTTTATGTAAATAATGAAGAGAAGGGGACCTTGAACCGTGATAACTCTCTATGCTGAATATTACACAGCCAGTTTTTTCATGAAATCCTCACATGGTAACGACGAAATGATTTGTTACTCGCACATACTACAATATTTAACTTGATTTTAAACATTTCTGAAAGCAGAAAGTTAAAGTTTAAACAATTTATTTTAGTTCAGTTCAGTTCAGTGTATTTGAGGAAAATAGGCTTACGCCTATGAAATCCCGATTTGTTACATTAAAGTAGCAAGAATAAGAGGCAAATTAAAAAAGTAACAGTCAAGTGAATGCAGGCAGATTGAAGTGGTACACTGATTTTCTTAAGGTAAAGTAGTCACATAGTCTTCATGGTGCTGCAACATATGTATGTCAAGCCGATGTTTGGATGTATACACAGACTGGGACATTACAATCGCCTCAGGTAAGTTATTCCACGGTTTCACGACACGGTTGGTGAAAAAATACTTCCTTACATCCAATCTTACTTGGGGCACACTTAGTTTGAATGGATGATTTCAGAGATTATTCGTAGTGGCAAGTTGGGAAAGTCATCACATAGGAGGGTGCAATCCATGTCACGCACGATACGGAAGGTTTATATCAAGTCTCCGCGCAACTGCCTTTAACTCAGAGGATAGAGCTTGAACTCTTACTAATTTTGTGTCTCGCCGCTGCACCCTTTAGAGCATGTTGTAGTCATTTTAGGTCCACGTTCGCCAGGCTTGGATCGCACATTCAAGATGTGGCCTTGCAAACGTACCAAAGACGTTAGAAAAGCAATCTTCATCAGAAACGTTAAATGCCCGCTTTATAGCGATCAGTATTTGATTGGCGGATTTATCTGCCTTGGAACATTGCGTAGAAGACTTCAGGTTTCTTTCATCCAATTTTCAAGATCCTTATGTGTGTGTGCTTCTCGGAGTTGCAAACCGTTCAAATAGTAGGGTCGCATATCAGTTACCTAATTTCAATTTCCCAGACGTAGCAGGGTGCATTTGTTTGAGTTGGAGGACAACAGCCATTTGCGGGACCACTTGTTTAATCAACGAAGATTTTTTGGAAATCGTCTGCCTCTGCAGCATTGTGGATAACTTTCCAAATATGTATATCGTCCGCAAACATAGCAAAGCTACAGTCCAATTCCTGTACACAATCATTAATAAACCAGAGAAATAGAATCGGTCCGAGAACTCAGCCTTGTGGGACTCCACTATCGATGACTGTGCGCTTTGATTGCGATCCGCCTACACAGACCAATTGGGAAAGACCAACGAGAAAATTATTGATCCACGTAAGAAGTTGGCCTCCAATAACAAACATTCTCAACTTGTACAGGAGACGTTTGTGTAAAACACTATCGAAGGCCGTCTGGAAATCAATGTCGGCCACATGCACAGTGTCTTTTTCATCGAGTGCATTTGTCCAGCTTTGCATCGTATAATGAAAGTTCGTAACACATGATCTTCCCGTAAGAAGTCCGTATTGTGCAGTCGATAAGAGGTTACGGGTATCTTAATAAATCATCAATTCCTTTTTGACAACCTTCTCCATAAACTTGCAACAGATTAAGGTCAGGCTTACAGGCCTGTAGTTTTTAGCGAATGCACGACTACCACTTATGTGAAGCGGTGCAATGTGGGCTGTTTTTGAGTCGGTAGGAAGAATTCCCGTATCAATCGATTTCTGGCACAGGAACGAAAGCGGTTTCACCAGCTCTCGAGCAATTTCGAAGTGTAGCTTTGCTGGAATCTCGTCGGGACCAGAGGATTACCATGCCTTCAGACGTTTAAGTTCTTCAAACACAACCGCTTCTTGAAAGAGCATATCCTGAATAAGTTGCGCTGCCATATTCTCGTAACTTGATGGAATTAAAACAGCTTCTCTATTGAAAACCGACTGAAAGAACTGGGCAAAGTGTTTAGCTTTGTTTTTATTTTCGGATATCTCGAAACCATCATCGTTTTTCATTACAGGAGTCTTGTTCCTGTTACGTGTGCTTTTTCTTATTTAGCTGTAGAGTAATGTTGGATTGTGAACTGCCTTCTGGTGCAAATCCCTTTTGTTATCCCGTCAGCTTTTGAAGATCAAGCTTTTAACCTTGTTCCTTTGAGTTTTGTATGCTTGCAAGTCTAAATCAATCATGCAGCATAAAAAACTCCCGGCTAAGCATAACTGTAAAAACGTCATTTTAACATCTTGAAAGGCCATATTTAAAAAAATTTAATGTTACATAGACCAATAATCGATTTTATAGCACAATATATGTTAATAATATAGAAAGAGCTAAGATTTTTCTATTTTGGTGATTTAAATAACGTTTTCAGAAATTGGCCACAAAATCAGTTAGAGAAAATTATTAATAGGAAAAAACTATGATATCAAATGTGGGCCTCTTCGTACGCTTAAGTTTTATACGAGTCGTCCTATGTTGCACACTGCGTGAAACTATTGTCGGTCATTTGCAAACACAATGCTGCTATCAATCCTTGAATTCGAATAGCACTGTCTCTCTTCAACCGGCGTTCTAGCATAGTCATTAGCCTGCTTGATCACCTGCTCAGCATCCGTTATCTGAAAAAAAAAACATATGTTTTGTGATCAAAATAACAGTTTTATTGTGTACGATAATGCGTGCGTTTCAGTCCACTTGCATAATGACACTTCAGGATCTACTGTTCAAGTTTTGAGTACGTGAAGGCAACTGTTCAAACTTACCGCCCACGCTCTACAATGTGCACATTACTGCGCTCAGTGAGACCCGAATCTGTAAGCATGGTCAGCTATAGGGGTGGGTGCCAGCACCACCTTTCCCTGACGCGACTGGTCAAAGGCAGAGCGATGCGCGCTGGTGATGCCTTTGCCATGCGGACGACATCTGAGGACGTCTGTCATGTCTGCCGCAGGTTATCAATGATCATCTGAGCCTATGCCTACCTCTTTGGGGAAACAGGTTCCCCAGCATCATCAGCACCTACGCTCCCCCCAATGACTAGCTCTGATGTGGCAAAGGTAAACATTATACGAGGACATGCACGCCATGCTGGCGACTGAGCCAATGACGGACAAGTAAATTTTCCTCGGTGACTTCAACGCCCTCGTTGGGACGGACCACGCTGCCTAGCAGGAAGTGCTGGGTCAACGCGGTCTTATTAGCTGTAACGCTAACGGGATACTTTTTCTGCGAACTTTTGCGGAACACTGTTTCCTGCTGACAAACACATTATTCCGCCTTCCGACGCGAGGGAAGGCCACGTGGATACACACTCGGTTGCGGCACTGGCAGCTGCTAACCTTTGTACTCGTCCGGAGGTAAGATCGAAAGGACGTACTGGTGACCAAGGCGAACTGCGATGCCGATGGTAGTACGGATCACAGCCTCGTCATCCCGCAGATGAGGCTCTGACTTCAACACCGACGAAGGCCCCGAGTTTAGTGACCGACATGTAAATTATATATTCTTTTTTAAAAACTGACAACTGAATTTTTTGAATTTAACAAACAAATAACCGAGAAACTGGAGAACCTGCATGCTCCAGATAAATACGTTACCGGGGAGACACGATGGTGTCAACTGTGAAATATCATACAGTCCACTGTTCTCGAAATATAAATTCTAAATTTTCAAATTCCTCGTACGCGCACGCTGTTATAACCAGGACTTTTTTGACGACAATGACGTGGACATCAGCAACTTACTCGCGGAGCATAATGGACTACGCAAAGCCTACATGGACTTTTGGACTGACACCACCAAAGCAGCATTCTTCAAATGCGATTGCCTTGTATGGCAGGGGCTGCGGACCGCAATGTCATCAAAAACTTGTTCAAAGCCTTCAAGGCCATCAACGGCCCAAGTATCAAGTGGACCGCACCACTGCTCCGCTATGACGAAGAACACGGTTCTAGGTCCCCTTCTCTTTATTCTGTACATAAACGAAATTTTAGCTTTACTCACAAATTCACAAACTTTTGTTTACGCTGACGATCTCAAGTGCATTTATTCATTTTCTAAAGACACTGCCAATAGTTGCGTGGATAAAATCAACACTGATCTACTTATGCTCTCACGTTGGAGCTGTACTTGGCAGATGGAGTGTTCTTCATCCAAGAGTAGTTTTATGTGTTTTGGCCCCGCTAAGCTTCCTGGACCCATCGTATTTCAAAAAGTACACTTTTAGAACGATCAACCATAAAAGACTTAGGTCTAAGTTACACGAACAAGCTAGCATTATCGCCTCATGCAGATCGAATTTCTGCAAAGGCTGCACAGATATGCGGTTTTTATATCGCACAATTTCTTCCCTTCCGGAAATAAAGTTAGACCTGTACCGCATGTTTGTTCTTCCTATTCTAGAATACTGCTGTCCCCTCTTTGGGCTGATGAACGCCTCTGACCGCAGTAAGATTGAAAAAGTTCAGAGGGTTTTTTTACTCGAAGACTATTTTTCTCTTCCTGGATCCAGTATCTCTTATACGGATAGATGCCAGTTAGCAAACATTAAATTTCTGTGGGTTAGAAGACTCGAAGCCGGTCTCTGCTTCCTGTTTCGCGTTAACTCTAGCCCCAATCTCCCACGAATTAACGCTCTTACTCCGGTAGATCGACCCTATGCCACTCGTAATTCCTCCATGATCATTTCACCACCACTTAGCTCCACAACTAACCGGTCTCAGTTTTTTGCCTCCAAATATGCTTTCATCTGGAATTATCTTCCACTGCAAATTAGGTTGTCGTCCACATTAGCTATTTTCAAAACAAAGTTACGCAAACATTTAACTTCGGAAGATATAAAGTCCTTATTGTCTGTTTCCTTCCCTAACTCGCAACTTTTGGATTTCGAAAAGGGTCCTCCTGGTATTTGAGGCAGTTCCCTTGATATTATAATGGTCTCTTATTATATATCCATCATCCTCTGCAGAGTCAATCTTTGCATTTACTTTTTGCCCCCCCTCATTTTAAACTAGCATCGCCAAGTCTTGGCAACCTTGGTACTTTCCTCCGCTTTTGCAACCCCGACGATGGTCTCCAGGTTCAGTTGAGGATCAAGGCGGGTTCTGATAGTTTTGCTTCTTTGATTGGGGGACTATGCAGTCGGCAAGGTCGTATCTCAATGATGATCTCATGACCTCTACTGTCCCATCTTCGTTTTAACCCTGGTGTCCACGATGAGTCCGTCCTCTCTCACCTCCATGGTGGTTAAAAACAGTAGCTCTGACTGCCATATTATCTCTCACACGACAAGGAGCGTTCCGAACCCTCATACATTGTCAGTATCATCAAAGATCTATCCCATTGCATCTAGCTATTAAAGTTTTAGTGAAGCAGTTTTTTTCTCCTATATTTTTTAAAAATTGGCGGCTCACTGAACTCCGCCTCCAATTTACCGTAGGAGTTTTTTTTTACTGCTTGTTTTTCTAGTTCACCGTTTATGTTAAAGATTGTTGTCTATTGTTTTAAAAATGGCAAATCGTTCTGAATCGGATATGCCTACCATAATGTTAATTTCTGCTGTTTATATGGCTGCTCACATAGAGCAGCAATTATCCACTTTGTATTTATTTATACCGCGATACTAAGTTTGAAATGATGGGGCTCTCTGGGCCTTAAATATACAATTTATTTATTTATTTATTTACTACTGACAGAGAAATCTTAAATTCTGAAGCGCTGGGCCGAGCACTTGAGCAGTGTACTTAAGTGCTCAGCAGTCATCATCGATGCTGCTTTAGACCGAATCTTTCAGGTGAACGTGAGCAATAACCCTGATCTGTCGCCTTCCATACCAGAAACAATCGGGGCTGTGCAGCATATCTTCCGTGTAAACACACCGCGATCCGACGCAGACCCACCAGACGTCTTTTAGCATCGTTCAAATCTTTAATCGGAAGGGGAAATGGCAATGCTGTGATTATCACAGAAGCATCTCGTTGCTTAACATCGCCAGTTTCCTTCTAAATCGTCTAAACGGTCAAACAGAGCTTGGTCTTCGCCCGGAAAGCCAATTCAGTATCTGCCGACACCAAGGAACAACCATAATGATCCTTACTGCCAACCTACTACAAGAGAAGTGACAGGAGATGCAAACTCACGTTTGCACTACCTTCGTGGATCTGACGAAAGCATTTCACACAGCGAATCGCGACGGGTTGTGGAAAGTCATGCAGCAATTTGGCTGCCCGGAGTGGTTCACGCACGTGGTGCGTCAGCTTCATTACGGGATGACGGCGTGCTTCACTGACAATGGGACGGTATCCAAAAAAATTCGCAATGACCAACGGAGGGAAGAAGGGCTGCGAACTGGCCCCTACCCTCTTCCATCTCATGGTTTCGGTTTCGATGATGGACGCCTACCGTGAGGAGCAGCCTGTAATCCACATCGCCTACAGAACTAAACTGACACCTTCTCAAAATACGGCGTATTTAGGCTTCAATGCGTGTGTCTATGACTACAGTTCATGACTTGCTATTAACGGGCGACTGCGCCCTTAACGCCGTGATGAAGGAGGATATGCAAAGGAGCATGAACATCTTCGTCACAGGCTGCGCCAACGTTGGATAAAAAACAGTACAGCCCAGACGGTTGTCATACACCAGCCGACACCCAGCGCGGAATACAATGCTCCCCGAATGTATTTCAACAATGCTCAACTGAAAAATGTGGAAACCCCCGCTTATCTAAAAAGCACGCAGTCAAACAACACGAAAAGTGATGACGAGGTTGCCAAATGGATGCAGAAATCCAACCATCAACCATCAACGATGCTGCCATTGACCCACTCCCTCACGTAAACATGAACAATGACCTGGATCTGTTGAATTCCCTATCAGAAACCATCCGGGCCATGCAGCAGCTTTCCATTGGTAAAGCACCGGGATCCAACGCAATCCCACTAGAATTATTCAATCAAGGTGGGCCCTGGCTGACGGTGGAAATCACAACCGGAGATTTGGCGCAAAGAACAAGTTCCTTAGGATTTCAAATTCGCATTTTTCGTCCATCTCTTCAAGCGGAAGGGGAACTGGCAACTCTGTGATTATCACAGAGGCATCTCGTTGCTTAACATCGCTGGGAAGATTTTCACCCGTATCCTTCTCAATTGTCTGAACGGTCACCAAGAGCTGGGCCTGCTCCCGGAAAGCCAATGTGCCTTCCCCCGACACCACGGAACAACCCACATGATCTTTGCCGCCAATTTGCTATAAGAGAAGTGCCAGGAGATGCGAACTCACATGTGCACTATCTTCGTGGATCTGACGAAAGCCTTTGACATGGGGAATCGCCACGGACTGCGGAAAGTCATGAAGCAATTTGGCTGTCCTGAACAGTTCACACACATGGTGTGTCAGATTTATGACGGGATGACGGCGTTTGTCACTGACAATGGGACGGTATCCAAAACATTCGCAATGACCAACTGAGTGAAGCGGGGCTGCGTACTGGTCCCAACCATCCTCCATGTTATGTTTTCTGTTACGATGATGGACGCCTACCGTGATGAGCAGCCTGGAATCCGAATCACCTACAGAACTAACGGTCAACTTCTCAAACGTCAGCATATTTCGGCTTCAATGCGCGTGTCTACGACTACAGTCAATGACTTGCTATTCGCGGTCGACTGCGGCCTTTACGCCGTGATGGAGGAGGATATGCAAAGGAGCATGAACATCTTCATCACAGGCTGTGCCAATGTTGGATAAAAAACAGTACAGCCAAGACGGTTGTCATGCCCCAGCCGCCACTAGTGCGGAATACAATGCTCCCCGAATGTATTTCAACAGTGCTCAACTGAAAAATGTGGAAACTTCCGCTTATCTAAAAAGCATGCATTTAAACCACACGAAAATCGATGACGACGTTGCCCGATGGATGCACAAAACCAGTTAGGCTTTCGGACGACTGCAGGCCTCCGTGAAGAATCACAATGGTATATGCATAAAAACCAAGCTGAAGATCTTTAAGGTCATCGTCTTAAAGGCACTCCTTTACCGAGCACAGACAGAGACCGTCTAATCTAACCAAGCATGGAAGCTGAATCACTTCCATCTCAGATTTCTCCGCAGAATACTGCAGCTGAGATGGCAAAACAGGATCCTTGACTCGAAATTTTTGGAGCGGACCGGAATCTTCACCATCAACGCCAAGCTAAGGCAAGTGCAATTGTGAAAGAGCCGCCACCTGGTAAGAATGGATGACAAGTGACTACCCAAATGACGTTTTTACGGAGATGTCGTTACGGGTGCTCGCTGACAGAAAGGTCAAAAATGACGCTACAAGAACACTCTGTTGACTTCTCTGAAGATACTTTAGATCAACCTGGCGACGTGGGAGGACCTTGTCTTGCATAGACCAGCATGGAGTAGATCCGTGAAGACTGGTTTATCAAGCAATGAGGCAAACCGGATCGCCGCCGTCCAAACCAAAAAAAGTGGCACAAAAATCGCCAGCGCCCCGGGAAAACACCGTCGATGTCCGGGCCCTTCCAACACACCGCGCTGTCAATGCATTTTTCGCGCGCGAATTGGCCTGATTGGACATATTCGGACGCAATGCACCAACAATCAACTGTTCCAAATTCTACTTCAAATTCTGCAAACCCTTCTTCGGACACCTTCACTCTCTTTCCTGGCATCAATTCCACTAGTCCCACCATCATAGAGAACACATCACAATACTCATCACCTAATACCCCTACCATCGCCTTTGACGCCACCGTCACTACCACCACCAGCGATTTGGACTGTCTTCCAAACTGACTTCAATGTGACCGCATGTTCACTTCACTTGCGAATCCATCGTACAGAGACTGGTAAACTAGTACCTGTAAAAACAACACACAACAGAGACGCCGACATCACTGCCCTCACTGTGCTTGCACATTCGCTCATCGCATGGGCCTATTCGGTCAAATGCGCATCCATGACAATGGCATTCACCACAATACCGACTACCCTGGTACTCCATACACACCCTCCACTCCTGTCATACCTACCGCCATTGCCACCACCACTACCGTGAATAACATCCCACCCTTGTCTCCCGCCCAAACTGCACCCGCAACTTCAGCTCACTGGTTGGTCATTTTCGAATCCATCGCACAGGGGCTGGTGATCCAGGGCCTGGGACTGCGACATAAAGTCGCCGTGCCCGCGTTCACTGCCCTCACTGCAACCGCACATTTACACACATCATGAGCCTATTAGGACACATGCGCCTCCACGATAATCTGTGGTAAACCACTGGAGGCTTAGCCAAATCAGCGCACGCTATCTACACGAACACATAGACAACACCCTCACCATCATCATACTGTACCTGATAAAATCGCGGTTTCGTAGAAATCGTGGATGGAAGGCTGCCAATCTGACGCTTACACCATACCACGCAGTCGGCCCAGTGTATGTGCTGTTTGTGTAGAGTGGCTGACCAGTGGACTGGGAGTCAGACGGCGATGGCTCCTCCATATCCCCTGATTAAGTAAATCCTGATGTGTGCATTATGTGACCAGGTGGCTCATGCCGTGCCAGTCACGTGCGCCCTCTCTCATCTCCGGTGTTTTTTTACTCTATCATGACACCGGGCTTAGGTGTGGAAGGAGGAGAGAGTGCGGTAGATGCAACGCAAGTCTACTATCACATTAAACTGAATCACGCCCAAGTCGCCGTCCCTTCACCACCCTTATGTGCAGCATACGGTTGAACTCGTCGTAACCGACGGTCAAAATGTCGTGCGGTGGTAAACCTAGGGGCATCTCCGGCTGCGCCAGCCACCTGAGCCCTCTGCCATCGTCGGTCTCCCTGACAATGGCATGACACTTGGCTCAGGTAGGGGAGGAGGAGAGAGTGTGGTAGATGCAACGCAAGTCTACTATCACATTAAACTGAATCACGCCCAAGTCGCCGTCCCTTCACCACCCTTATGTGCAGCATACGGTTGAACTCGTCGTAACCGACGGTCAAAATGTCGTGCGGTGGTAAACCTAGGGGCATCTCCGGCTGCGCCAGCCACCTGAGCCCTCTGCCATCGTCGGTCTCCCTGACAATGGCATGACACTTGGCTCAGGTAGGGGAGGAGGAGAGAGTGCGGTAGATGCAGCGCATGTTTACTATCACTTTAAACTATATCACGCGCAATTCACCGTCCCTGGACCACCCTTCCGTGGAGCATACGGTGGACCTTCGACTGTCGAACTGTCCTATGTTTGTGTTTTGAGGGCTGTTGCCGTTGCCAGTCCCACATGTGATCACGCACGTATTTGCGCTGATAGTGGAGCGCGTATGCGTACATTAATACTTCGTTTGTGACGGTTTTTGAATAACCTGGTTGATCCTTCCTGTAGTTATATACTTGTATCAAAGTTAAAACCATGCATGTCTTAGGTCACATCTTCAAACCGTAAAACCACGAAAGGCTTATTAAGTCAGCTATTGTTTATTGGATCATCATCGTTAAATGGATAACTATAATAACTCTAGAGCTTATACATGCCCCGTAGCCCATACCCGCCTGGGAATGGTTGCACTTTTTAGATCAGAACTGTCGATGGTAGGTGACCTGCCTACTATGGTGATAACGGGTAACAGTGAATCAGGGTTCAATTCGGAAAAGAGAGCTTAAGAAACGATTTCCGTTTCCAAGGGAGGCAGCCGGCACGCAAATTACCCCATCCCAGAACGGGGAGGTGGTGATGAAAAATAAAGATTCGGAACTCTTATTAAGGCTTCGTTATCGGAATGAGTGCACCCTAAATCCTTTCACAAGGATCAATAATAGGACAAGTCTGGTGCCAGCAGCCAAGGTAACTCCAGCTCAAAAAGCGGAAATAAAAGTTGCTGCAGTTTAAAAGCTCGTTGTTGAATTTCTGTATCACTGTCGCCTCCATGTCCAATGCTGATTGTGCTGGCGTTTTTGGGACCTCGCTTAGTTTGGTGCCTTTTGGCCAGGCATGGTTATGCACGTGTTGGCGTGGTGGTGGTTTCACCTTGCTGCCATGTTTGTGCTGAAATAACCGCACGTGTAGGCGAGTTTAAGGTATTTCTCTGCGATAGTAGGGTCCGTTGGCTCGTCTGCATGCATTTGAATGCCCTTAGAAAGGTGTCAATTGGTAAATAGCACGTTTATGTTGTGTAAATACCGCAGGTGCCCTTAGAAAGGTGTAAATGGGTGGATAGCTTGTGTACGTTGAGCGAATTCGAGTGCTCAAACCAGGCCCATGTTACCTGAAAATATTTGCAAAGAATAACGGAATAGGACGTCTGTTCAATTTCGTTGGATTTCAGATCCGAAGTAATGATCATAAGTGACATGAGGGGAGGTTTGTATGGTTGCGCTAGAGTTAAATGTCATAGACTGTAACCAGACAAGCCAAAGCGAAAGCATTCGTCTACTATGTTATTTGTGGCCATGAGCAAAAGTCAAAGGCTTGACGGTTATCAGATACCGTCTATGTGCTGTCCATTGACGATGCCAACTAACGATCCATGGTGGTAGGATTTTAACCATCACCAAGGGGATTGCCCAGGAAACCTTTAAGTCTTTGAGTTCTGCTGGAAGTATAGTTGCAAAGCTGAAACTTAAAGGAATTGACGAGAGCGCACCACCAGGAGTGGAGCCTGTTGCTTAATTTGACAAAACACGGGAAAACGCAACCAGCCCGGACACTGTCAGGATTGACAGATTGCTAGCTCTCTCTTGATTTGGTGGTTGGTAATGCATGGCCGTTCTTACCTGGCATAGCAATTTGTCTGGTTACTTCCGATAATGAACGAGATTCTAGCCTGCTGATTAGTTTGCTTGTCTTCTGTTCATGTGCTGGCGGCGTTTTGGTGAAACAAAACACTTCAGCTGACTACTTTCGGGCCGCACATTTCTCTGCGCGCGTGACCTGCGAGCCCTTCCAGGGGCGATTGTTGTACGCGCGTGTGTGGCGTGGACTGTGGAAGGAGGTTTGATGGGTGGGTTCTGCGCTTGCCTTAGGATACGGTGCATGTGTTTCTTCTTCAATGAGGGACAAGCATAACGAGTGTGCATAAAATTCAATAATAACTGGTATGGGCTGCCAAAAGATGTCCAGGGCCGCGCACGCGCTTCAATGGTGCTGCCAAGAAGATTGACCAACTGGCCCTACATGGTTGTGTTAACTGGTTAATCCACGTCATGTCAGGGATCTGGGCTTTGTATTGTTCCCCCGTGGACGAGAAATTCCTTGAAAGTACATGTCAAAAGCTTACGCTGATTACGTTCATGCCATTTGTACATACTGCCCATCACTATTACCAATTGAAAGGTTTAGTACGGTCCTCGAATTGGAACCACTGCAGTGCCAGCCACAATGTTGTTGCTTGACAGGTACCAAAAAGACGACCACACTTGATCGCGCGCGCTTCGAATTTAGGTTCAAATTTCTGACCTCTAAGGAATTTATTTTCTTCAAGAATTGTGGCCTGCTGTCCACTCGATTAGCTTTCCGGTACCAGAAACTGGATTCCACTAAACGATAACTTCGTCCTCACAACTTTTCAACGGATTTCACAGAACGCGGACGTCCATCGAGTCGGCTCACCCTCGTGTCGACTGTTTGAGAACCGAGACAAGCAACTTCTTCAAAGGCTGTGTTACTCTACTAAAATTATTCGTTGAATGCATCATATTTCGAACATAATTGATAAAGATATCTCTTCCGAATTCATCTTCTACTGTATTAGGACGAAAATATACAGCCTTTAAAGTCATTATCTAATAGGAGAACGACGTAACAGGCTTTTCCCTCAAACATAGGACGAAAATTCATATCTAACGTTTTTTTCTTGTGGATATATTATCTGTGTGCAAAATGGTGAAGGCTGAAATTGAAGTGCAAAATGCTGCCCGGGGCAGGATCGAACCGGTGACCCACTCCTACAAGACCAACGCCTACCCGACTTCACCATCGCGGCACGCTCGGAGGGGCGCTCTAAAAGCCTTATAAATTGGTTACAGCCAAAGTACCAGGAAAACTATTGTGGCGGTTGTCAAACGCTGGCCTCCAAGTTAAATCAACTGGAGGAAGAAATCAGGATTATGAAGAAATTTATACAGCAGACCCTCGTTTCAGAGGATCGATTGCCAGAATCAACGCATAGGATAACACGGAGTAGAGCACGAGGCAACCTACACAACAAATCCCCAAATATAAAAAACGTGGTATCTAAGATAACAGTCAAGAGTAGTGACGCAGAGCCTCCAGTAACACTGAAGAATAAGAAAAAGGCGAAAGGTAAGACCACAGGGACGGGTTCCAAAAATCCGAAGGGGATGATTTCAAACTCACCAGAAAAGCAATTGAAGGTACAAAATGAAATTGATCAAAATATAACAATGAACGACCTAAACGAAACACGACAGATAATGATTAACGAAAATAGTATCCAGGCCATGCGCGCTTCATCAGAGGCAAATATAGAGGAGCTGTTGTCCACCGAATGGAGGACACAAAGTGGACCCACAGTGGTAATACCTCCCAAAGCCAAAGACTTTGAAGCCAGTATTGGGAAAGCCCCAACATCAGCCAGACAAATTATTCAACAGAACCCCCTGGATAGAGGTGCTGTGGACAGGTCACAGTGCATAATCGTCCATGGGATTCGTGAATCAACCAACGAAATCCCCAGGTGTAGAATATATGATGATACCATGGCCTTGCAAGAGTGTTTGAGTGAAATAATAAGAGAGGATGAAACAATTAGGGTTTTTAAACTTTTCCGACTAAATAGTAAAGATAACACAAACCTTCTAAGAAATGAATCAAGGCCTTTAAAGGTAATTTTGGAAAACAAACTTCAGAGAGACCTTCAAATCGAGCGAACAGCAGGGGGAGTCCCCGGTCACAGAGGTATTTTTTTTTCAACAGGACTACTCCGTGCAAGAGAGAATGAAATGGAGGGCGCTAAAAGCGGAATTGGAGATTTTGAAAGATCAGGGAGAGAAGGGACTTATAATAAGAAACGGAGTGATTGTTCGAATACAAAAACCCCTTCTGTGGAGGACGCCCATCATTCTGAAAAATGTCTCACGGTTGAGCAACTAATCCAATGCAACAATCTACACAAAATCCAGTTCTACTGCGGAAATATGCAAAGTCTATTGAATATGGACTCGTCCTGTGCGAATTTCGATCCAGCTGCCTCAATTAAAGAAGGCAGCGACATAGCCGGCTTAAAACACACAAATAAACTAAAATGTTTATATACCAATGCCCAAAGCCTTCTCCCTAAATTAGACGAGCTTAAGATATACGTGTGCCAAACTTCACCAGATATCATCTCCATAACTGAAACGTGGCTGACCGCGAAGGTGGACGATCGTGAAGTTGCCATTCCAGGTTTTCAGTTATTCAGAAAGGATAGAACAGGACGTCATGGTGGGGTGTGCTGACTTATGTCAGATACGGCCTGCTCGCGTCAGAAAAAAAGGAAAAGCTCGCGTACGAAACTGAAGCCATCTGGCTCACCATCAGAACGCCGGGGTCTCAAGCACTTGAGATCCTAACGGTCTACCGACCACCAAGAAACGATACGCAGTCAGACAGTAGACTGATAGATGATTTAGAATCGTTTGCTAGTCGATCCGAAGTAATGATTATGGGCGACTTTAACGCTCCAAATATCGATTGGAATCTGAGCTCGGCACCAGGCTTGGAATTAAACTTCGATCGCCGCCTCCTAGAGGCTATACACAAACGCTTCCTAACTCAACACGTCCTGTCTCCGACCAGAATACGCGAGGGGCAACAAGCTAATTGTTTAGACCTTGTATTGACAAAGGCGCCTGACAGCGTAGATGTTGTGAACTGTCTATCCCCGCTGGGCAAAAGTGATCACGTAGTCCTACAATGGGAATATTCACTCTTCTCTGTCCCCAATCGAAGCATCACAGTCAAACGCAACCTATGGCGTGGAGACTTTACCCAAATAAAAATTGATGTGCGCCATTTAGATTGGAATGAAACATTCACCGGGTGTATTCTCGAGGATTGGTTGCAATTTAAGGCCGTATTACAAGGACTTATCACCAACTACTGTCCTAATTCGAAAAAAAGATCACCAACAGGCCCCCAGTGGCTAACGAACACACTGAAGAGTGAAGTAAACCGCAAGCGAAAGCTATGGCAAACTTATCTCAGGGAAAAGACCGCCGAAACGCTGATGAAGTACAAGACGCAGAGGAACAGGTTAAAAGGCCTGGTTTATAAAGCCTACCAAAGTTTTTAGAGTAACTTGATAAACCGTGCAGCAGAAAACCCGAAGCTCTTCTACAACTACATAAGCAGTGCACTCGAAATAAAGACCCCATCCCTTTGTTAAAAACGGATGAAGGCGTCGAACTTTGCAAGGGCGAAGAAAAGGCTGAGCATCTATCTGAGTTCTTTCAGTCGGTTTTTACGAGAGAAGCCAATCTAACCGCTGATAACTATAGTGCGGAAGAGGTCCCGACAATTTACTCAGTGGTCATAACAGAACCTATTGTTCTGCAGGAACTACTGAAGCTGGACAAAACCAAATCGCCAGGTCCTGATGTAATACCGGCAAAGTTGTTGAAGGAGTTGGCCGTAGAGTTGGCAGAACCCTTGTGTCTACTCTTCCAAGCCTCCTCGCTGCAGGCAAATTGCCACCCGATTGGAAGACCGCGTGGATTTCCCCAATACACAAAAGTGGCAGCCGTGCTTCCGCAAATAACTACAGGCCTGTAAGTCTTACCTCCATATGTTGCAAGATTATGGAGCGAATCATCAAACGTGAACTGATGCAGTTTCTGGAGTGGCATCATCTTTTCTCTGAAGCGCAGCACGGATTCCGCAGAGGAAGGTCCTGTTTAACTAATTTGCTCTACTGTCTGGAACGATGGACCCGAGCGGTCGATGAAGGAAATTTAGTGCACGCAGTGTACATAGACTTCAAGAAGGCCTTTGATAGCGTGCCTCACAAACGTCTCCTATACAAACTCAACCGTATTGGGTAAGGGGCAAGCTTTTGAAGTGGATCGAAAACTTCTTGATTGGGCGATCTCAGATTGTCCGTCTTGGCGATCAACAATCGGCGGAGGTGGCGGTTGAGAGTGGGGTTCCTCAGGGTTCCGACCTGGGCCCTATCCTCTTCCTTATATACATTGATGATTGCGTAAGTGGCTTGGACTGTGACACCGCCATGTTTGCTGACAATATAAAGCTTTGGAAGGTCATCCACAACGCAGATGATGAAGAAAATCTACAGGCGAACTTGCATCGACTCGAGGAATGGTCGCACAACTGGCTCCTCCCATTCAATGCTACCAAGTGCAATATTCTGCGATTTGGCAGAACCAGCTCAGGGCACCAGAGAATTTACTATCTGGACGACACACCGCTACCAGAGGTAGAGGCTCAGAAAGATCTAGGAGTATGGATCACGCCCACACTGAAGCCATCGTTCCATTGCTCAAAAAGTAGCAAAAATCTGCCATGTCAAGCTTGTATCTAATTAAGCGAGCGTTTGCAAAGTTCGACAAAGAGTGCTTTTAATAAGGTCTTCGGGATGTTCGTGCGACCACAATTGGAATTTGCCATACAAGCCTGGAGACCGTGGTCTGTCAAAGACCACAACACCCTTTGAGAAGGTCCAAAGACGTGCAAACCAAGCTTGTTCAAGGTCAAAGCTGCCTGCCTTACGAGACACGATTGTCTAATCTTGATCTGTTTCCTCTGGACTATAGACAGCTACGCGGCGACTTAATACAAACCTTTCGAATGCTGCGGCTTCAGGATTGTTGCCTTGCATCTGGCGACTTCTTTGAGCTGGCCACTACCACTACTTTGCGAGGGCATCCCATTAAACTACGAGTGACAGGTGCAAGACTCGACACAAGAAGGTTCTTCTTCTCCAACAGAGTGATTAAGGCCTGGAATGCTCTGCTGGCCGACATAATCATGTCCCCATCCGTTGACACTTTTAAGCGGAAGTTTGACCAGTACAGCCATAAGTACCACTACGACATCCGAACCTAACACATTTCCTGAAACATATTCCCATCCACAATTGTAGCGTCATATAACACACTACTCCCTATTTTTGAGTAACATTATTTTATAATTGTTTGTTCGATGCCCTGCAGTGTGTCCGTGAGATAACCCTTTGTCCAACGTCCATTATATGTCAGCATTTTTAATTTACAGTGTAACTGACATCAATAGGGAGCTCAAAGGCTTCGCCTATATTTCCCTTAATAAAACTGAACTGAACTGAACTGAAGTAGTAATAAGTTTTCCACAGGTTAAGCTGCGGAATGATCATAACACGTTCCGTATGTTTGCGAGAATACACATATCTTGCGTTCTTACTGCTGCTGCCATACTGATGCTGCTGCGTAGGCGGCGATGGCGGTGGTGGTAGGGTAAGAAGATAGCCAGTGAACTCTGGGGGACAGGGTTATGCTTAGGTAACGTTGAGTTGATTGGTTGTCCGCAGCTGCTCCTTGTGGAAGTGCAAGACGTAAGACTCGAGGTCGCGAATCTGCTCATGTGAGTGATGATAAAGCTGCTGCAGTGGCGGAAGTTTCAGCAACCCATCATGTGTCATTTGTGATGCACTGTTGTTATTGTGTTTAACACCCTATGAGCATGGTTATCCTATGCTCTCGCTGGTCATGCTCTTCTTCCTAGTGAAGCACAGCGGCGCAATTCTTGTTGGTTGGTTGGCGTGTAGGTATTTGTACAATTTACATTTTTGTATCTTTCTTGGTCACCTGCATCTTTATTATCGCTTTTTGTAATGTGCTAAATAAAAACACAACAGCCAGCTTCAACCGACATGTTGGACATCTTCTGATTTCGCTGCTGCATGTCACCGCTGCTATCTTGATTGTACTGATCTCTCTCAATTACTTGCAGTCAATTGCAATGATTGATC